>WSYH01010479.1:0-23102 GCA_036426205.1 Ascaphus truei | reverse complement strand
CATGCACACGAAACCCACACAAAAGTCACACCACACAGGCCACACACACCAGGCACACCCACAACAACCACGCAATGCCGGTTGTATTTGTCCTTAATGCTCCCCTTGTCACCTGTATCAGTATGGCAGCGGCACTCCCAACATCTGTGCTACAGCACAGCAGCCAGCCTGTATACGAAGACAATTACTTGTTCATTTCCTAATCACTCTTCCGGTTAAAAAGTCACATCCATTGTTTTGATAAGATCACCCAGGGGGCTTTTGTAGAGTCTGTTAATGATGCAGCTATGGGTAAAACCTCTTATTGATGAAGACTTCGGCAGCGCGTTGCAAAACACATTGAAGGCATTAAAGGGTTCAATCCCACATAAACGAGATGTCAATCACAGCCAGGACTCAAATCAGTGACGTTTAGAAAGTTCTGGACCCAACAACTGGGCATGTATTGGGAAAGTGGTCATTTTATCAGTGAGACACAATGACAGTCTGCTCGTGCCAACATCAGTGAGCTCAATGAAAGTTCCCGTCGTAACATCAGTGAACTAATGACTCTGCTCGTGTAACAATCAGTGGACTCAATGACAGTCGTATGCTAACATCATGAGACAATGACAGTCTCTCATGCCAAAATCGTGAGACTCAATGACAGTCTGCTCGTGTAACAATCAGTGAGACTCACTCAATGACAGTCTGCTCGTGCTAACAATCAGTGAGACTCAATGACAGTCGCGTCATGCTAACAATCTGAGCTCATGACAGTCTGCTCAATGCAACATCAGTGAGACTCAATGACAGTTGCTCGTGCCAAACATCAGTGAGAGAACCTCAATGACATCTGCTCATCGTAGCCACAATCAGGTGAGACTCAATGAAGTCTGGCTCTGCCAACAATCAGTGAGATCAAATGACAGTCTGCTCGTGCCAACAATCAGTGAGACTCAATGACAGTTCTGCTCGTGCCAAAATCAGTGAGACTTCAATTACAGTCTGTCTGTTGCCAACAATCCGTGAGACTCAATGAACAGTCTGCTCGTGCCAACAATCAGTGAGACTCAATGACAGTCTGCTGCTCGCCAACAATGCATGAGACTCAATACAGTCTGCTCGTGCCAACAATCAGTGAGACTCAATGACAGTCTGCTGCTCGTGCCAACAATCAGTGACTCATGACAGTCTGCTCGTGACCAACAATCAGTGAGACTCACTGACAGTCTTCTCGTGCCAAACATCAGTGAGACTCAATGACAGTCTGCTCGTGCACATCAGTGAGACTCAAGCAGTCTGTCTGCAACAATCAGTGAGACTCAATGTACAGGCTGCTCGTGCTAAACAATCAGTGAGACTCAATGACAGTCTGCTCGTGCTAACACATCAGTGAGACTCAATGACAGTCTGCTCATGCTAACATCAGTGAGGACTGACTCCAATCGTGAGAATTCATCAGTCTGGAAACAAATGAGCGGACTATATACATCCCCAGCAGCAAACTGGGGCAAACAATGTACCAGTTAAATCCCCACGTGGCTCTGCCACGTTACTCATTATATGTATTTTAATCCGACTGCCTGGTATCAGCATTGGTAAGTCTTGATTTAAAGACCTTCTTGTAATATGATAATTAAGGCTAAAGACAAACTGGACAATCATTAAATATCTTATCAAAACTCTTTCGATACAGGTGAAGATTTGATCTTTTTTTAAGTCGGTTCTCCTGATCAGATTTCCCATCAGCGCACAAGCTAGTCAAAGTTAGGTAGGGTCGAGATATCCTCATGCTTTCTAACCAAAGCATCAATGTCATCCACTTAAAAAACCTATAGGAAGTGTTCCCACCAGAACAGCACTAGCCAAATAAGAGAGTCCATTTCAGATAAGTCAGTGACTAAGAAAGTAGGGATGGTAGAGAGGGACGGTAAAGCATAAGTATGTGAAAGGGGGAGGAGATGGCTGAAATAAAGAAGCGGGGCGGACAAGGGAGAGACCGAAGGACAAGACGAGAAAAAAGGAGGAGGAAGCTAAAGGGAGGTGGATCGCCAGAGGGCAGAGAGGGGCCCGCGGGGGATTAGAGGACCAAAGCGATAAAAAGAGTGGAAGGGAAAAAAATTAGGAAAGGAAAGAAGACGACAACATGACATATCGCAGTAATGTTAATTTGGATTGGTTGGCTCCATTAAGGTCATTGTTATGGATCGATGATGTCACCTGGCCAGTAGCAACCCTCTAGGGCAAGTGCCCTCTTCTTGAAAAGAATTAGATTTGTATAAAACCTGGGGGCGGTTCATTGTGCTTTGGGATTAATTTCTAAACAAGTACCCAAGACTCCCCTGCCTCAGGGGCCACTCAATGGGGATGTTTATCTTCTTTTCCCGCTATCAGAGAAGCAAATAAAGATAAGAGATGGGTGGGACTCTGGTCTTATCAGCCGTCACTGCGCTGATCAACAATTGACATCACACAGTGACACCCCAAAACAGAAAAGGGAGCAGTCCAGAGGAAATCAAATCCTCCTGCCAAGTCTCACCCTTTGGGTGGTGGCAAGATGTAATCACTACTTCATAGGTTCTGGCACTCCAGGAGTTAGTCATGCCCTAAGTAGGTTTGTTTCCAGCTTAGATCAGATCGTTCGTTCCCAGGAAGCGTCTGCTGGACGTGGAGGACACCGTCCTGTCTGGGTTTAAGGGTCGTCCTGTTCACCCGATCACTTATGGCGTTGCTAGAGTGGCCGTGGATCCCTTGCCTATATCCCTGGAGTTTGATCCCTATCTGTAGCCTTCGCGCTCTCGCTCCCGTCAGCTTTCTCTCGGTCCTCCCGTCGTTGCTCTCGGTCTCTGCCCTTCGGTGCGGTCTCTCTTCCGAATTCCCCTTCGCTGGCTCTCTTTTCTCCCTTCCTCCTTCTCTTTTCTCTCCCCTCGCTTCTCGCTCCCTAGTCGATGAAATCAAGTAGATGATAGGATACAGTAGTGGATGTAGGTATGATACAGTAGCTAAGATACATAGATGGATATAGGTAGATACCATAAGAATGGATATAGGTAAATACAGTGATGATATAGTTTAGATACAGTATATGATATACAGTAGTGTAGTGATACAGTAGATGATAGATACAGTAGATGGATGTAGGTAGATACAGTAGATGATACATACAGTAGATGATATAGGTTAGATACAGTAGATGGCTATAGGTAGATGCAGTAGATGATATTAACAGTAGATGGATTAGGTAGATACAGTAGATTGATATGGTAGAATGCAGTAGATGATATAGGTAGATACAGTAGATGGATATAGTTGATACATTAGATTGGATATAGGTAGAACCAGTAATGGATATAGGTAGAATACAGTATCTGATATAGGTGAGATACATAGATGGATATAGGTAGATACAGTAAGAATGATTAGTGTAGATACAGTATATGGATATAGGTAGATACATAATCGGATATGAGTATATACAGTAATGGAATAGGTAGATACAGTAATGGAATATGTAGAATGCAGTATGATAGATACGTAGGGATTGATATAGGTATTACAGTAGATGATATAGGTTGATACAGTCGATGGATATAGGTAGATACAGTAGATGATATTTGTTATATAAATTAGATGGATATAGGTAGATACATTAGATGGATATAGGAGATACATTCATGGATCTCGGTCGCTCCCTTCGCTTCTCATCGGTCTCTCCTTCGCCTTGCTAGTCGGTTCGCTCCCAGTCGTTGGCTCTCGGTCTCTCCCGTCGTTTGCTTAGGTCTCCACCTCCCGTCGCTTGCTCTGCGTCGCGTCCCGTCGCGGCTCTCGGTCTCTCCCGTAATTGCTATAGGTAGATGCCGTATATGCTAGATACAGTAGATGGTCATAGGTCGATCCAGGAGATGATAATAGGTTAGATACCTAGAGGTCTCTATGTCTATCAGAGTAGCTGATTATTGGTAGATAACAGTAGAAATGAGATAGGTAAGATACAGTAGATGGATATAGGTATATACAGTAAGAGGATCATAGGTATATACAGTAGAGGATTATGGTAGGGTACAGTGATGGATATTGTAGATACAGTTAGATTGGATAAAGGTAGATACAGTAGAATGGATATAGTAGATACAGTAGATGGATATGGTATGGGTACAGTAATGATCATACACGTAGATGGATATAGGGAGATACAGTAGATGATACATACAGTAGGATGGATATAGGTAGGAATACAGTAGATGGATATAGGTAGGTACAGTAGATGATACATACAGTAAGATGGATATAGGTAGGTACAGTAGATGGATATAGGTAGATACAGTAGAATGGATATATGTAGGTACAGTATATGATACATACAGTAGATGGATATAGGTGAGTACAGTAGATGATATATACCGTAGATGATAGATCAGTAGATGGATATAGGTAGGTACAGGAGATGATCATACAGTATATGGATATAGGTAGGTACAGTAGATGGATTAGGTAGATACAGTAGATGGATATAGGTAGGAGACAGTAGATGATACATACAGTAGATGGATATAGGTAGGTACAGTAGATGATACATACAGTAGATGATATAGGTAGGTGACAGTAGGATGGATATAGGTAGATACAGTAGATGGATATAGGTAGGTGCAGAGTGATACATACATTAGATGGATAGAGGTAGATAGAAGCAGTAGATGATACATACAGTAATGGAATAGTTAGAATACAGTAGATGGATATACGGTCGTCCAGTCGCTGGCTACCATCCTTAGCTGGCTCTACTGTCGGTACCTTATCAGTGGCTCTCGGTCGCTTCCTTCGCTGTGCTCTCTTTATGTAGCGTAGATGATACATACAGTAGATGGATATAGGTATATCCAGTAGATTTTAGATACAGTAGATGATAGATACCGTAGATGGATATAGGTAGGTACCTTAGATTATACAACAGTAATGGATAATAGGTATTTACAGTAGATTGATATATGGTAGCTACATTAGATGGTATACGGTAGGTACAGTAGATGATACATACAGTAGATGGATATAGGTAGGTAGCAGTAGATGATACATACAGTTAGATGGATTAGGTAGATACAGTAGATGGATTAGGTAGATCAGTAGATGGATTAGGTAAGTACAGAGAAGATGATATAGGGAATAGATACAGTAGATGGATATAGGTTAGATAGTCAGTATATGGATATAGGTAGCATTAGCATTAGGAATGGATATAGGTATATACAGTAATGTATATGACAGTAGATACAGTAGATGGATATAGGTAGATACAGTAGTGATATCAGGTGATGCCGTAATATAGTACAGATATGGATATCGGTAGATCAGTAGATAATATTTGTAGATACAGTAGATTAGATTTTATATACAGTAGATTGATATATTTCTATACTTCAGGATGACTCTAGGTCGAATATCCTTATATTGATATAGTTATTTACATTCGATTTATATCTGTTTCGATCCATTACTCATGTTACTCCTCGGGTTTATGATACATTCTCTTGATGTAGTTCTAGTACCAGTACTATGGCTATAGTGTATGTGTTACGAGTAAGATGATACATCAGTTAGATTTTATATGTAGGTACAGTAGATGATACATACAGTAGATGGATATAGGTAGGGATACATTAGATGATACATACAGTATATGGATATAGGGTATATACGTAGAGATGTATATAGGTGATACCAGTAAGTGGATATAGGTAGATACAGTAGAGATATGGTAGATATCAGTAGATGGAATAGGGTAGATACGTAGATGATATGGTATATAACATTAGAGGATATAGGTATACAGTAGACTGGATATGATAATACAGTGATGGAATAGGTAGTACAGTAAGATGGATATAGGTAAGATGCAGTAGATGATAGATCCCAGTAAGATATGGATATACGGTAATTACAGTAGATGATATTGGTAGATACAGTATATGATATAGGTAATACATTAGATGTGATATAGGGTATATACCGTAGGGATGATATAGGTAGACAGTAATGGATATAGGGGTGTATATACAGTTAGACCGGGGTGGTTGGACATATGTACCATGACGGTCTCTTAGTGAGATTGAGAATCTAATCAGTAGATGATATAGGTAAATACAGTGATGATATAGGTAGATACAGTAGATGATATAGGTAGTGAGGTACAGTAGATGATACATACAGTAGATGGATAATAGGTAGATAAAGTAATGATACATACAGTAGATGGAGATTGGTATATACAGTAGATGGATAAGGTAGGTACAGTAGATGATCATACATTAGAGTTTATATAGGTAGTACAGTATATTGATCTAGGTAATCAGTAGATGGATATATTAGGTACAGTATATGATACATACATTAGATGATATAGGTAGATACAGTTAGATGATATATACCTGAGATGATTGATAACATTAGATGATATATAATCAGGTAGAGTGGCTATAGGTAGAGTACAGTAGATGATAAACCCAATACATTAAATGGATATAGGTAGGTACTTAGATGATATAGTTAGATAGCCAAGCATTAGATGGATCATAGGGATTGCAGTAGATGAAATACATACGTAGATTGGATATAGGGTAGATACAGTAGATTATACAGACAGTAGATGGATAATAGTAGATACAGTAGATGGATATAGGTATGTACAAGTATATGTACATAGCAGTAGTGATATATGGTAGGTCCATGTAGCTGGCTCTAGTGGTCTATTCAGTCGCATGGATCATATGTCTGGCCCCAGTCTATGCTCCCTCCAGTATATGGATATAGTAGACTACTAGTTGTAGATGATACGATCCGTAGTGATATATCCATTCGATGATATGGTGTAGTACAGTAGATGATACATACAGTAGATGGATAAGGTAGGTACGTAGATGGATTCGTAGATACAGAGAATGTATAGGTAGGTAACAGTATAATGATACATCATAGATGGATACTAGGTAGGTACAGTAGATGAGCCATACAGTAATAGATATCAGTTAGATACAGTAGATGGATATAGGTAGATACAGTAGAATGGATAAGGTAGATACAGTAATGGATATAGAGATACAGTATATGATAGATACAGTAGATGGATTATTGTAGATACAGTAGATGGATCTAGGTAGATACCTTAGATGGATATAGTAGATACAGTAGATGGAATGGATAGATACAGTAGATTGATATAGGTAGATTCAGTAGATGATAGATACGTAGATGGATAAATATGTAGATACAAGTAGATGGATAAAGGTAGATACATGATGGATATAGTTAGATGCATTTAGATGATACATACGAGTAGATGGATATAGTAGATACAGTATATGGATATATTTAATGGTACTCGAATGATACATACAGTAGATGGATATAGGTAGATACAGTAGATGGATGTGTTATATCAGTAGAGATGGATATAGTAGATACAGTAGATGGATATAGGTGATCATGTAGATGATACATTACAGTAGATGGATATATGTAGATACCGTAGATTGGATATATTTGGTAAATAGATGATACATACAGTAGATGGATATTAGGTATAGAGAAAATACAGTATATGGATATAGGTTAGATCAGTATATGATTAGTAGATACAGTATATGGATATAGAGAGCCGTCACTTGCTTCACCTGTAGTTGTACTGTGGAAAAGGTCTGTAGATAGCGTGAGGCCCGAGAAAAGCATTGTCGCCATACCCATATAAATGAGATGCCAATACTCCTTTCTGATCGACATCTCCCGTTTTCAAAGGGTTCAGATAACCTGAAAAAGAAACTATATACAATATTACAGCTCATTCCACTGAGTACAGCTGCTCCCAGCCCGCAACACCTCATCTGCTGACATAG
Source organism: Ascaphus truei (assembly GCA_036426205.1). NCBI lineage: Eukaryota > Metazoa > Chordata > Amphibia > Anura > Ascaphidae > Ascaphus > Ascaphus truei. Next base: position 15,237 of record WSYH01010479.1, on the reverse strand, counting down.
GCAGCTGCTCTTTGTATGTAAAGGCTGCGTGACGGCGTGCACGATGTTATGTGCGGCCCAAACAAATTCCGTTACCTCAATGAGGACATCCTAATGAGCTTCCAGCACCGCCTTCTCTAGTATCGTCTTCCTGTCCTCTTTTTCTGTCTCTGCCCAATGAGCCTTTGTTCACTTTTTTCTTCCTGCGGCCAGGTCCCACGTTTGTGGTGTCAGTCCAATGAGGGCGAACCCGCTCACATGACGTCACGTTCCCCACTGCCCCCCATCGTGCTGTCATAGGATTACAGGCCATGGATTGCTTCTCATACAAGGCGCGGTGGGCCACCATGCACTCCTCATGGGCGTCTACCTATATCCTAGGCCGAATATTCTCCACGTCTGTCTTCACGTCCTGCAATCAGCACAGAGCTTGGTTCTCTGGCCTGTCTTCACATGCATTGTTTAAGAAGGCTTATGCTGGGCGCCAGGCATGGAGTCCAAGCCAGCTAGGTAACGCGCGGGGGGCGTGGTCTCTTGTCGCGGCATGCGTCACAGAGCTGGGTCTCAGGCAGCCTCACATGCATGTTAGAGAATGCTGTTTTAAATCCTGAGCGTCTCGAATAATATTCTCTGAAGCCTACGCTGTATGTTCTATTGATAGACAATAGTCATTCTACAAATGTAAGTTTTAGGGTCCTTTTTCTAGGAATGAAAAAAACATAGTTTCACAAAAAATCTGGACGGAACAGAGAAAAACTAGAAAGGTGAAATCAGATTCTGTAAAAATCGGACGGTATGATCTTTCAAACAAAAATAAACATTCAATTACAAGCAAGGGATCTACACCTTTAAAACATATGTCTAAGTACTCCTATATATATTATATATTTCATCCTTTGTGTATAAGAGCGATTTGGAATTATTGCTGGTAGTGTTGCAGCCCTGAAGCAGGTAAAATCAGAGAATAATGTTTTATTCACTAAACATTAATAGCCACTAATTGGGGTTGCTAGTAACTGTTAATAGCTTCACAAACCTCCGCCTGGTGATGCTGATCCATGTGCTTCCCTCCCAAAACCACATTAACACCCACAGAGTAGGCCCTCTATTGCAAGAGTTTCTCTTGGGGAGTTTTTTTGTTGGTTAGGAGAGGGTGTAGGGGTGTTGGGAGGAGCTTGATAGGTAACAGTAGGAAAAGTCAGCTGGTTGTAAGCATGCAGCCAGTACCCTTGTATCCATTTTTATGATAAATGTTTGCCTTTTCATGTCATAAATTTGGCAGACATAAATACCTCTAGGTCACACTCAGTGCCGATTGACAACATAAACTAAATAAGCTACAGTTTTAGGAACCCCACAAATATGTATGGGCCCAACCGCATAGAAAGAAATAATTAATTTCAAGTTTTTAAAACCAGAGATCATAAAAGAATATATTGGAACAGAAGATTCACTATAAATATGGAGTCATTTTGTGTTCAAAATCGCCCTCAGCAATCCTGTGACGGAAAGTGACAATGTTCGCAGCTGATCAGTGGAAGATATTAAATCAATAACTTTGTGCTCTCCAAAAATCACAAAAGAACATGTTTTAATGAATGTATGTGCAACACGGTTCCTTTTAGCTTTACAAAAGCCAAAAAACAAACAAAAACACACCGTCATCTAGTATATATACTGTAACAATGCTAATAGAACGCTTTCCATTCATTTCAGTTCCATGTTTATATTTCCAATGGGAAAACATTCAACCAGAATTAATAAATCTATTTTCTCATTTTTTTAAGGGCCTCTTAAACGTGACATGCTTAGGGCCTCAGAAGGTCATATTCCAGCCCTGGTCACGCGTGGTCTGTCTCACTGCATGGGAGAGACACACAAGGCTTAGCCCCAGTTGACGTGCCACAAATACCACAAGGTTGACACAGTGACACGGAGAAAGAAAGCATTAAAACCTGTGATCGACAATTTGGGCAACCAAAGGGTGACACAGTGAACAGGAAGTGTACATCCGTTCTAATAGAACCACTAATTCTATGCCGTCCCTATCCCAGTGTGAGGCCCTTTAAAACCCTGTGAGGATACTGCTTCCTTTATAGACAAACGTTTTCTGTAAACCTGTGTCTGGTCCAGTGCTACGCAGTCTCGTTAGCGTGGACACATGGAGGGAGCAGTAACTGCCAAAGCTCTTGCGGACACATATCCTTCCCAACGCCCCAGGTGCTGTTTCATACAAACAGACGACCTAAGTGGGAAACAAGGAATGGTTAACATCCCCGACATGATATACATGTAACTATGTGAGAACCGACAATGGCAGAAGGGGGATCCGAGGATCAAAGCTGTAGAGTTAGAACAGCAGCAAGAGATTCACTAGCCACTACTCCATATGGGGCTGGAGTTGAGGCGCCCCTCGCCCCAGAAACACCCATAAAAGATAAGACCATGCATCATAGATCAGAATTGTTCACCCTGGGCCTGCAAGGTCCGGTCTGTGCCCTGGACCATTTATCAAAATTAGGTAGTTCACTCACGGTAAAAAAATAAATAAAAGGTTATCGGCAGTACTAATCGGCTGCCGAGAATACAGTGCTTGGTGGTCTATCTATAGTTAGCAGATACAGAAAGACAATCATTGGAAATGCTTCGTTAACAACATACTAAACAATAACGCCAGGTCACCAGGAGACTCTAGTTTTCTAAGTTCTAAACTGACAGTCCCGGTACAGCCTGGCCCTTGCAGGCTCTAGGTCTAATGGAAAAATGTATTCTTGGAGAACCAAATGCGGACTCATGGAAGGAGTTTGTCAGTATACGATGTACATGGAAGGAGTTTGTTCATTATTACTGAATGTACATGGAAGGAGTTTGGCAGTATTACTGATTTACATGAAGGAATTTTGGCAGTATTACTGATGTACATGGAAGGAGTTGGCAGTATTACTGATGGCACATGAAGGAGTTTGGCAGTATTACTGATGTATCATGGAAGGAGTTTGGCAGTATTACTGAGGTACATGTAAGGAGTTTGGCAGTATTACTGATGGTACATTTAAGGAGTTTGGCAAGTATACTGATGTAAGTGGAAGGAGTTTGTCAGTATTACTGTTACACTGGAATGGAGTTTGGCAGTATTACTGATGAGTACATGGAAAGGATTTGGCAGTATTACTGTGTACATGGAGGGTTTGGCAGTATTCCTGAGGTACATGGAAGGAGTTTTGGCATAGTAGCTGATGTACATGGAAGGAGTTTGGCAGTTAGTCCTGATGTACATGGAAAGGTGTTGGCAGTATTACTGATGTACAAATGAAGTAGTTTGGGCATATTACTGACTGTAGCATGGAAGGAGTTTGGCAGATATTACTGAATGTACATGGAAGAGGAGTTTGGCAGTATTACTGATGTACATGGAAGGAGTTTGGGCAGTATTACTGATGTACATGGAAGGAGTTTGGCAGTAATTACTGAATGTAACATGGAAGGGTTTTGGCAGTATTACTGATGTCATGGAAGGAGTTTTGGCAGTATACTGATGTTACCTGGAAGGAGTTTGCAGTATTACTGATTGTACATGGAAATGAAGTTTTTGGGCAGTATTACTGAGGTACATGGAAGGAGTTTTGGCAAGTATTACGGATTTACATGGAAGAGTTTTGGCATATTACTGAATTTACAATGGAAGTAGTTTGGCATTAACTTAGGTACATGGAAGGAGTTTGGCAGTATTACTTGTGTACATGGAAGGAGTTTGGGCATATTACTGATGTACATGGAAGGCTTTTTTGGCAGTATTACTGAATCATGGAAGGAGTTTTGGCAATATTACTGATGTACATGGAAGTAGTTTGTGAAGTATTCCTGATGTACCTGGAAGTAGTTTGGCAGGAGTACTGAGTATTACATGGTTTTTGTGATATGACGAACCGCTTCTCAAGTACCATCAGTTGAATGTAAGTTCTTCCATGGACAGCATTGCACACATGCGCAGGTCCCCGACATACGTGAATAACCCATGACCTGTGAACAATGAATGCTCCTTATTCCTATGTGCCCCCCCAGTTGCGAAGACATCTCACCAGAGTGAAAGGGGTGTTGATCAAGAGTAATCAGATGTCTGAGACCGCTAGGTTACGATGAACAGGCTGGTTGGCTGAGTGCATTCTCTTGTTCTTCATACCCACGTGTCAACCATCATGTTTTCCAAAAAGAGCGACATATACGATGATGACAGAATAGGCCACGATCAGCAGGGCTTTGACGTTGGCTTCTGGGAGTCAGACTCATAACCTAGCCCATTTGGCAAACCCGCCCAACTCTCCAATCCACTGTCTGTCCAGTTGAACGACGTCCTGTTCATTGTCATGGAATTTTGCCAGCACAGGGATAAGGAATGTGAATCTAATTCCCCACGAGCTCGCTGGGAGCCTGGGACGTGCCTGAAACGATTGAAGTAGAAGGTTAGTCATAGCGCCACTCGGATGGATAAACACAAAGCCGCTTTTTAAAAACGTCTGGGCATCTTTGGGCCACAATCACCTACTTCTGGGGTCTGGACGCTACGTTCGTGGAGTAGTCAGTATTAAAACTTCAATCTAATTTATTCCCCGGTGCTCATGGAGCTTGATTAAGAACGAGGACCAGGACACGCCTACTGAGCTCAATCCCATCTTCATACCAAACAGATGAATGAAAAGGGATCCCCCATCTGGCCAACGCCTTTGTGATGTTAAACACTCAAGAGGCACCAACCAGCTCCAAAGTGGTTGTAGCCCCTGCTCATTCAACAAGCATCAAAGTTGACCAAATTGCCAGATGTATCCTAGGGAGTAAATTACGTTTGAGCCACTGGAGACCAGAATGTTGCCAGTTTTCCCACCACCTATAGTTCTGAGTCATGTTGAGCATTTTAATTTGAGCCATTGGCTTTTTAGAAGAAGTTCCGCTCCAAATTAAGGAAAAGTATGTGCTCTTCTTTTTATGCAGATTTACTCCAGTGTTCCGTGTGTCCATCTCCAAAGACAAATCCCCATACTCAGGTAGTCTTTGTGCTGGTGTCCTTTGATTTATCCTCTGGGATATGTACATTTTGGATTTGTTTTCTCTCTTCTTGCCTCTCCATCCTTCTATATGAGACCACATTGCAGGTATATGTCATTGTATCATGCCAGCTGGCATCCGTCACCTGGCAGAGACATCTGGAAGATTGTTTAGAACATGAGACTGTTTGTCATGCTGGGCATTTCTAAATGGTCAATTTATGGATCTACAAACCTTACAAAGAATGCATTAAATGAAAACCCACATCCACCAATCTACTTTACACTGAATTTCTCAGCAGCTTGTACCGTTCCACAGGAGCATTGTAGCATTAATGCACTGCAGATACGGTGCCAATCATATGATATAACATATTATAAGGTATTGCTGGGAGACTCGTAATACACCCAACTAGTGACAAATGTAAAATAAAAACTGTCCAGTTAGAATGGAAAAAGAAGGTAATGTATAAAACACTTCTTCTGGGCATAGGAATATACCGTGATGAGAACTGCAATTATCCTCTAAGTGTTGTGTGTGTATTTATATATATATATATATAATAATATATAGATATATATATATATATATATAATATAATTATATATTAGCTCACAGTTAGCACTCTGGTAGTGGGGAATGTGAGTGCTTGTCCCATTAGAAATATGTAGCAAACGAATTTGCCTGAGGAAAAAAAGACATACTCTTTGATCTCCAAAACTTGATATATTCAGATAGAAAAAGCACACAACAAACCCAACGTTTTGTGTCCTTAGAGAGGGACCTTCCTCAGGGGGGGGGTGGGGGGGTGCTGAGAAGGTCCCTCTCTAAAAACGAAACGTTGGGTTTGTTTGTGTGGCTTTTTTTATATCGAATATAGTCAACTTTTGGATGATCAAAGAAGGCTTGTCCTTTTTTTTCCTCAGGAAATCGTTTGATTGATATCTATATATAATTCTTCAGTATTAGGTTGATACCGTTTTTTTATTTGGTCTAAACAATGTTATGTCAAGGACCAACCTTCGAGAAGTGTTCTCCTCTCTTCCAAAGATCCTGATACTGGTTTTACAAAGGAATCCCCTCCCCCACCGACCCCCCTGCATGCTGTTACCGTACTGTCACCGTTTACTTACCCTTCCACTTTCTTCAGAGACATCCATTTTCACCCAACTATCTAAATCTTTTTTTTTTTCTACTTTCCAAACCTCTGTTTCTAGCCAAAAATAGATTCCTTTCTAAACCAGTATTGATGACCCAACGAGGAATATAGAAAACCGCGAAATTTTGTCCTATGAACATAATGGTTAGCCAACTAAAAAAGGTATCACCTAATACTGGAGAACTAATTTTATTCTGCATCTATCACACCCGGACAACACTGCTATTTTCCGTTATATTTATGGTGGGGTGAAAAAGGCGACAAAAAAAAACCTCCACTGTTAACTGGAATTCAGGCAAAAGGTTCCCATTGTGTGCTAATTTGCAATGTCATTTCCCAGAATCCCTTAAGCAGTGGCAAGGACTGTAATGCTAGTGATAATGGGTTAAAGGCATTGTTGGCAACCTGTGGACGACCTGTTAATGTGCTCCAAGTGATACGCTTTGATTGGAGTAATAGATATATCTCCACTATATACATACAGTTGTAATTCACATTTGCAATATTTGCTTTGGCTGTGGAGATTTTGGTCACTTTTTTACCCCATACTTAACTCATTATGGAACCCCATCTTTAGCTTCTCGTCATACCGTTTACCAACCCCACACTGATGAGAACCGCATAAAGGGGTCGAAAATCTCTTCTCGGTCGTCGGGCCTTTTCTAAGATCACGTGTAGGGTCTGTTCGTGAAAGGCAGACCAATAAAAGGGGTGCACTTGGTCCTCCTCATGGCCGGTTGTTTGTGTGAACGTAAGGAATAGGGAAAGGATAGGGAAGTGGGGTGGGAGTGAAGTGCGAGAAGAGGGGAGAGTAACTGGCAGGTGGGAAGACAAGGCAAAAAAGGGCCGGAGAAAAGGCAAGAGTGGTAAGAAATCCTCAAATGGCGGATAGTAGCCGGGCTATTTTATCACGGCCCCCAGGAGTGGTTACCTGGTGGAGTCATTTGCTGCTACACTGCACAAGCCCTTGACACTTGCACGGATAATTTGCACCACCCTACATTTGTTCTGCACTGGCCCCTACTTTTGCTGTCCGCTGATGGGTTCGCTACTAATTTTTTTTACCCGCCATGCTTTCCGGGTCTGCGTGCACCCCCTTGTGCACACTTCTTTTTGTTGTTTCGTTTGAGCACCTCCTGCACTGCATCACACAAGCGCACTGGAGCACTCGCCCATCAATTTGTTTTCTTTTTTTTTTTGTGGTTATCCAGTCACCTAATTTTCTTCGGAGAATGCAAGACTTGTGCTGGTCGTGTGGTCCGCCATCCCTTCGGGAGAAACTGCGGTGGTCGAGTAGGCGTCAGCCGAAAGCCCTAAAGACTTTGACCCTCCTGCGGCGTCTGCTGCACTAGGAGGGAAGCAGGATGGACGTCGGATCGCGGATAACGACTCGGTTACAACATCAGGACTTTTCCTGGCCCTCGTGGCTGAAAGAGGACTGACTAATTTCATGGACTTGCAGCTCTCAGGATCCTATAGTCACAATGGACGCACCTGATCGCACAGCTGGATCACAGCACGGTTTTTGAGTTGGAATCACTTTTTTCACCACCCGGGCTACAAAAAAAAAAAAACAGCTGGTCGTGGGTGGGTTTTCTGGCGTATGCACCTAACAAACCCTGGCTGTGCTCAAAGCTGTGACCATGCGCAGCTGTATCCTATAGGGAACCACGTTAAAAATGGTTTTTGGAAGCAAAAAGTGGGCCCTGTGTGCTCATTTGCAATGTCATTGTCCCTAATCACCTTGCTGCAGTGAGTGCGTGGCATGGGTGATAAAGTGAAAGGCGAGGTTGGCAGACCTGCCCTAAGACAGCAGATTATGCATACCAGTTGTATTTTACATTTATAATATATATATAATCAAAAATAAATAGATGATACAGTTCTGTGGCTAAACGCAATGCTTTTATTTGTGCGACTTTCGCGATACAACGATGCTCTTCTTCTGGACGATGTTAAATGAATGAAGCAACCAAAGGTATACTTAAAAACGTGTCTCTTGGAATGTTTATCTTTGCTGGTTCTCTTTAACCCCGGTGTGGATTAGATTTATGGCTAGAGGGTAAATTTTCCCTGAAAGTAAGGTGATGAAGAGTGTGTATTCTTGTGAATATAAATGAATGGAGAGCCCACGTATATACCGGGCCTATACAAAACGTGTGTGGTGGAGTGGGAGTGGATATAAATTGTGTGGGTAGGTGTGGAAAATGAGAGGATAGTAGTCATAACTAAATTTGTGTGGAGCTAGTGGTCCCTATTATTATGCTAGCTATCTCCTGCACATTTCCACCCTACCCACACCATTTATATTAACTCCCACTCCCACACACCCCCGCTCCTTTTGTAAAGCACGGTATACACTGTGGGCTCTCCATTCATTTAATATTCACACAGATATACACACACACACACTCTTACAATCACTTTGCTTTGAAGGAACAATTTACAAACCTCTATCCATAAATCTCATCCACACCGGGGGAAGGATCAACACAGATAACATTCCAAGAGACACTGTTTTTAAGATACCCTTTCTTGCTTCATTCCTTGTAACATCGCTTGAAGAAGAGATCAGGTATCTCGAAGCCGCACTAATAAAAGCATTGTTAGGCCAGCAGAACGGTATCACTTCTAGTTATTTTTTGATTATTGAAGCTGAGGCTCGGCTACCCCGTTACTGATATATATATATATATTATATATATATCTATATATATATATATACTATCTAGATATACTATCTCTATATTAGATCAACATTTAGCACTCTGGTAGTTGTGGTAAATGTAATGCTTGTCCCATAGAAATATGATAGCAAACATTCCTGAGGAAAAAAGACAGGCACTCTTTGATGCATCCAAAACTTGTGATATAGTCAGATATAAAAGCACACAACAAACCCAACGTTTTGGTCCTTAGAGAGGGACCTTCCTCAGGGGGGGGTGGGGGGGGGGGGGGGGTGCTGAGGAAGGTCCCCTCTCTAAAAAACAACGAAACGTTTGGGTTTGGTTTGTGTGCTTTTTTTATATCTGAAATATATCCGTTGTTTGGGGGGGATGATCAAGACGGCTGTCTTTTTTGTTCCTCAGGAAAATTCCCGGTTTGATTTCTATATATATAATATTACTTCCTTCCTCTCAGTATTAGGTTGATACCTTTGTTCTTTGGGTCTAGACAATTTATGTCATAGCAAACCTTCGAGAGTTCTCCTCTTTTCCAAAGATCCTGGATACTGGTTTACAAAGGAATCCCCTCCCCCACCCCCCCCTGCGTTACCTGTCACTGTCACCGTTTAATTACCCTTCCACTTTCTTCAGAACATCCATTTGTCACCCCCAACTTATCTAAATCTGTTTGTTTCTACTTTCCAAAAACCTCTGTTCTAGCCATAGATCCTTTCTAAACCAGTATTGCTGATGCGCCGAGGAAGAGATAAAACTCTCGAAAGTTTGTCCTATGACATAATTGTTAGTCACCAAAGTAAAAAGGTACACCTAATCTGGAGAACTAATTTATTCTGCACTTCACACCCGACTAACACGGCTATTTTCGTTATATGTTGGTGGGTAAAAGGCGACCAAAACCCTCCACTGTTAAATGGAATTCAGTGCAAAGGTTACCCATTGTGTGCTACTTGCATGTCATTTTCCCAAATCCCCTTACAGCAGTGGAAGTCACTGTATGCTAGGGATAATGGGTGAAGGCAGGTTGCAGACCTGTGGAAGACATCGTTAATGTGCTCACAGTGATTCCTCTTGATTGGATCTATACATATATATCTCCATATATACAGTACAGTTTGTATTCACATTTGCATATGTTGCTTTGCTTGGAGAGTTTTTTGTCACTTTTGTTAACTCACCATACTTAACTCAGTATGGTAAAACCCCCATCCTTTAGCTTCTCTGCATACCCAGTTTACTCAACCCCACACACTGATGAGACAGGAAGAGCCCTAATTTCTACACTCCGATTTCTTTCGGCCTTTTGGCTAAGATCAAGTGTAGGGTCTGTTCTGTGAAGGACCGACCTAAAATGGTGGCACTTGTTCCTCCGTCATGGCCGGAAGTGCGGATATTTCGCTCCCGGGCTATTTTATCACGGCACCCCAGGAGTGTTAACCTGGGGAGTCATTTGCTCTACACTGCAACAGCACTTGACCACTTGCAAACGATAATTTGGCACACCCCTACATTTTTCTTCTGGCACTGGCACACTTAATTGCCTGTTTCCGCTGAGGGGTTCGCTACTATTTTTTTAAAAACCCGCCGGCTTTCCGGGTCTGGCGGTGCACTTGTGTCACACTTATTTTTTTGTTGTTTCGTTTGAGTCACTCCTGCACTGCATCACACAGCGCACTGGAGCACGTCGCACCTCAATTCGGTTCCTTTTTTTTTTTTTGGGGTTATCAGTCACCTAATTTTCTTCGGATCAAGAATGCAAGACTGTGTGCTGGTCGGATGGTCGCCCTCCCTCGGGAGAATACTGCGGTGGGCGAGTAGTCGTCAGCCGAAAGCCCCTAAAGACTTGGACCTCCTGCGGCGCTGCTGCACTAGGAGGGAGAAAGTATGACCGTCGGATTCTTCGGATGACTACGTCGGTGTACATCAGGACTTTTCCTTCCTGCCTCGTGGCTGAGAGAGGACCGACTATGTCATGGACTTGCAGCTCTCAGGAGCCTATATTCACAAGTGGAGCGCACCTGATCGCACATCGTGGATCACGAGTCACGGTTTTTTTTGAGGTTGAACACTTTTTCACCACCCAACGGGCTACAAAAAAAAAAAAAAACAGCTGTCTGTGGTGGGTTTTTCTGGGTATGCCCTTAACCCTGTCCCCCCGGGCTCAAAGCTGTGACCATGCATCAAGCTTAACCTATATGGAACCAAGTTAAAAATGGTTTTCTGAAGCAAAAGTGGCCCTGGTGTGCTCTTTTGCATTTCATTTCCCAGAATCCCTTGCTTCCGTGGGAAGTGCTGTGGTGCTGGTGATAATCGTGAAAGGCGAGGTTGCAGACCTGCCTAGACAGTCAGATGAGCATACAGTTGTATTTAACATTTATATATATATAGATAAATCAAACAATAAATGATGATACCGTTCTGTGGCTAACGAAATGCTTTTATTGTGCGAGCTTTCGAGATACACTGATCTCTTCTTCTGGCGATGTGAAAATGAAGAACAACAAAAGGTATACTTAAACAGTGTCTCGTGGAATGTTATCTTGCTGGCCTTCCCCCGGTGTGGATGAGATTTATGGCTAGAGGTGTTTAAATGTTCCTGAAAGTAATGGATGTAAGAGTGTGTATTCTGTGTGATATAAGTGAATGGAGAGCCCCACAGTATATACAGGCTATCAAACTGGTGTTTGTAGTGGGGAGTGGATATAAATGGTGTGGGTAGGTTTGGAAATGAGAGGGATAGTAGCATAAAACTAAAAGTGTGTGTGGATTACTATGTGGTCCCTATTAGTTATGCTACTACCTGCACATTTCCACACTCTACCCACACATTTATAGTACTCCGCATCCACTCACCCTTTTGTAAAGCACTGTAACACTGTGGGCTCTCCATTCATTTATATTCACACAGATATACACACACACACTGCTTACATCACTGGCTTTAAGGAACCATTTAACACCTCTACCATAAATCTCATCCACACCGGGGGAAGGACACAGCACCGAAACATTCCAAGAGACAACTGTTTTAAGAATACCCTTTGGCGTGGGGCTTCATCATTGTAACATCGCTGGAAGACGATATCAGTGTATCTCGAAAGCTCGGCCAAAAAAAGCATTTCGTTAGCCACGAACTGTATCATCTATTTATTTTTTGATTATTGAAGCTCGGCAACACTGTACTGATATATATAAATAGATATATTAATAGAATATATATATATATAATATCTATATCTTAGATCAACATAGCACTCTGTAGTGGGGTAAATTAACTCTTGTCCATAGAAATATGATAGCAAACGAATTTCCTGAGAAAAAAAGACAGCACTCTTGACATCCAAAACTTGATATATTCAGATATAAAAACACACAAACAAACCCAACGTTTTGGTCCTTAGAGAGGGACCTTCGCTCCGGGGGGGGGGGGGGGGGGGGGGGGGGGGGGTGGCTGAGGAAGGCCCTCTCTAAAAAAACGAAACGTTGGGTTTGTTTGGGCTTTTTTATATCTGACTATACACAGTTTTGGATGATCAAGCGGCTGTCTTTTTTTCCCTCGAAATTCGTTTTGATTGATATATAATATATAGTTCTTCGTATTAGGTTGAACCTTTTTTATTTGGTCTAGTGGACAATTTATGGTTCATAGGACAAACCTTCGAGAGTTCTCCTCTCTTCCAAGATCCTGGATACTGGTTTTACAAAATGGAATCCCCGCCCCCACCGCCCCTGCATGCTGTACCTTGTCACCACCGTTTAATTACCCTTCCACTTTCTTCAGACATCCATTTGTCACCGCCAACTTATCTAAATCTGTTTTTTCTACTTTCCAAACCTCTGTGTCTAGCCAGAGTGCCTTTCTAAACCAGTATTGATGACCCCGAGGAATAGATGAAACTCTCGAAAGTTTGTCCTATGACATAAATTGTTAGTCCAATAAAAAAGGTATCACCTAATACTGGGAACATTTATATTCTGCAATCTGGGCTACTATCACACCCCGGACTAACACGGGCTTATTTCCGTATTGTATGGTGGGTGAAAAAGGCGCAAAAACCTCCACTGTAAATGAATTCATGCAAAAAGTGACCCTTGTGTGCTACTTTGCCTGTCAATTTTTCCTTCCCAGAATCCCTTACAAGCAGTGGAGCACTGTATTCTACTAGGTGATAATGGTGCAAGGCAGTGTTTGCAGACCTGTGGGAAGACATGTGATTTTGCTCACAAGTGATACTCTTGATATGGAGATATATATATATAGATATATCTCCATATATACATAACAGTTGTATTCACATTTGCATATTTCTTTGCTGTGGAAGTTTTTGTCACTTTTTTTACTCACCATAACTTCCTCCGTATGGTAAAAACCCCAATCCTTTACTTCTCTGCATACCCATTTACCAACCCCACACTGATGAGACCGCATACAAGAGTCGAAAATTCGCTTCTCGTCCTTTTGGCTAAGATCAAGTGTAGGGTCTGTTCGGTGAAGGACAGACCTAACAGTGTGGCACTTGGTCCTCCGGTCTGGCCGGGAAGTGCGGATATGTAGCCCCTGGCCTATTTATTTATTCACGGCACCAAAAGGCAGAGAGACCCAGGAGTGGTTAACCTTGTGGAGTCATTGTGCTACAACTGCACGCACTTGACACTGCACGGATAATTTTGCACCCCCTACATTTTTCTGCCTGGGCACCACTTATTGCCTTCCGCTGAGGGGTTCGCTACTATTTTTTTACTCCACCAGCTTCCGGGTCTTGGCTGCACTTGTGGCACACTTATTTTTGTTGTTTCGTTTGAGCACCCGCCTCCTGCCTGGAGCACTCCACCATCAATTTGTTTGTCCTTTTTTTTTTTGGGGTTATCAGTCACCTATTTTTTTCCGGAGAATGCAAGACTGTGGTGCTTGTCGGTGGTCGCCATCCCTCGGGAGCTACTGGCGGTGTGCAGTAGGCGTCAGCCGAAAGCCCTAAAGATTGGACCCTCCGCTGCGTCTGCTGCCCTAGGAGGAACAGCTGGACGTCGGATGCTTCGGATTACGACGTCGGTGTACATCAGGACTTTTGTTTGGCCCTGCGTGGCTGAAATACTGACTAATGTCATTGGACTTGCAGCTCTCAGGAGCCTTAGTCACAAGTGGAGCGCCACGGCTGATCTCACAGCGTGGATCACGAGCACGGTTTTTGAGGTGGAATCACTTTTTTCACCACCCGGGCTCAAAAAAAAAAAAAACATCTGTCTGTGGGTGGGTTTTTCTGGGTATGCACCTGAACCCTGGCTGTGCTCAAAGCTTTGACCATGCATGCAGCTTAAGCCTATAGGGAACCACGTTAAAAATGGTTTTGAAGGGCAAAAGTTGGCCCTGTTGTGCTCATTTGCATGTCCATTTCTCCAGAATCCCTTGCTGTGCAGTGGAATGCTGTGGTGCTGGGTTATAGATAGTTAAAGGCGAGGTTGCAGACCTGCCTAAGACATCAGATGAGGCATAACAGTTGTATTTTACATTTATATATCTACTATATATAATCAAAAAATAAAATAGTGAGCCGGTTCTGTGGCAAAGAAATGGCTTTATTTGTGCGAGCTTTCGAGATAACACTGATCTCTTCTTCTCTGGCGTGTTAAAATGAAATGAACAACAAAAGGTATACTTAAAAACAGTGTCTCTGGCATGTTATCTGTGGCTGAGAAGAGGGAAACTGTGTGTGTGTGCCTGTGTGTGTGTGTGTGCCTGTGTGTGTGTGTGTGTGTGCCTGTGTGTGTGTGTGTGCCTGTGTGTGCCTGTGTGTGTGTGTGCCTGTGTGTGTGTGCGCGCTTGTGTATGTGTTGCCAGGGTCTCCCAATTCCAATATATAAGAGATGGGGGGGGGGGAGAATTAATGAGTAATGTGCCAATGTGTATATGTGTCATCTGCATGGCTGCTGGGTTCACCAAATAGGATACAGAGAGATTTTCCTGCTGGCATTGGGGATTCCTATTGGCTGCTGAAGCAAGCCTGACATTGTCAGCCATATTGTGTCCCCCATACAAGTATTCTTGTCCTGTGAATACAGGGAAGAGTGAGGGAGTGAGTGAGTGAGAGAGAGAGGGGGGAGTGAGAGAGAGAGGGGTGAGGTGTGAGAGAGGGGGGAGTGAGAGAAAGAGGAGGGGAGTGAGAGAGGGGGAGAGTGAAGGGGATGAGTGGAGAGCGAATAGGAGGGGGAGTGAGAGAGGGGGAGAGTGAGTTAGTGAGAGTGAGAGAGATGGGGCGGAGGAACTCACAGGACTGCCGAAAGGTGGTGGGGGTAAAGTCCTGTTAGAGAGAGGGGGGGGGGTGAGAGAGGGGGGGAGTGAGAGAGGGGGAGAGTGAGTTAGTGAGAGTGAGAGAGATG
>WSYH01010478.1:0-23104 GCA_036426205.1 Ascaphus truei | reverse complement strand
AATCCAATGCAGAGTTTGTTGGTGCAACGCACAGCATACAAGGTGATAGCAGGTCTGGCAAAAAATTCTTTATTAAATGGACATAAAAAACGGAAGGCTGCAACCTTCTACGCGTTTCGTGCAGTCAAAATGCACTTTATCAAGAAGTGAATTTAACATGGTACATATCACACTATATATAGCCACAGTCTGCCGGTTTGGCGCCAAAAAACTAATTGGTAACCTCATACTGATTGAAAATATGTTACAGCCACGCTGCGCAAGCGCCATGCAAAACCGGCTAGTTACCTGGTCACACTACGTGAAGTCAACCATGGATGTGGTCTCCCTGTATTCAATTATAGAGCACGATCTGGGGTTAGCGGCTGTTCGCCACTTCATTGAATGTCCAGGGAGCTCAATGTTAATGACCACATTTATCACTGTATCCATTCTTTTTCTTCTCACACACAATTATTTTCTTTTTGAGCACCAGTTTTACTTACAACAGCGGGGAACAGCAATGGGGACAAGTTTTGCCCCCTCCTATGCGAACCTTTTTATGGGGTGGTGGGAGCATGTTTTCATTTATTATAGCACTAATAGATTTAGACACAATATTGTTTTTTATAAACGTTTTATTGACGACCTACTTATCATTTGGCACGGGAGCACTGACACATTAGAATCATTTTTCAAATATGTTAATAATAATAATCTTAATATTCAATTCACTACCAACTTTAATGCACATCACTTAGCTTCCTGGACATCTTTATATGTAGATAGAACCAACAGATTCAAACAGATACTTTCAGGAAAAGTAACTCCAGGAATTCAATTCTTCGGCGGACAGTTGTCACCCCAGATCGGTGATCACTGGCATCCCCAAAAGCCAGTACCTCAGACTGAGGAGGAACTGTTCTACACTCAGCGGGTTCCTGACTCAGTCTGAGGCTCTCACTAATCGGTTTATTGAAAGGGGTTACAACAGGGAGACCCTCCAATCCATAGTGGAAGAAATCAACAAAAGAGAGAGAAGTACAATTACTTCCCACCAGGGATCCGAGGGCGGGGATGTTATTCAAAAAGGGGATATGAAGAGACTGGGAAATATGCCCCCTCTGTTTATTTCACAATACAGTAAAGCCAGTGGCCAAGTGAATAAGATAATTAATAAACATTGAGGTTTATTGCGTATGGACCCTATTTTGGGTGAGTACACCAAAACGGGACCTAAGATTGTCTATAGGAAAGCGAAAACTATTGCCAATTATTTATCTCCCAGTGTTATTCCTGATGTAATTACCAACACGAATACATTCAGTACAAAGGGTTCGTTTAGATGCAATAATTGCAATATGTGTAGGTACATGAAACCCTCCAGATGTGTCTTTTCCCACAGCCCCCATAGACGTTTTGACATTGGTAATTTTATTAATTGTAATACATCTTTCGTGGTCTATGTTATTAATTGTGGCTGTGGGAAAAGATATGTCGGAAGGACAACAAGGGCCCTTAAGATTAGAATGCAGGAGCATTTTAGACTAATTAAGAAAGGAGACTTGGCGCATCCGGTCTCCAAGCATTTTTCTAAATGTGGGAAGGGTGGCACTGAGAACTTTTCTTTTATGGGCATTGAGAGAATCTTACCCAAAATGAGGGGAGGTGATCTGGTAAAAAGGTTAGATTGCAGAGAGTCATTTTGGATCTTCATGCTTAAGATCCGTTTTCCAGATGGAATGAACATTGAATGGAGCATTAATAATTTTCTGAGCTAAACTACCATTGAATAGACCTTTGTTTGAACAGTCTTTTCTCTTTCTTTCTCTTTTTCTTTTTTTATATGTTGGTTTTAATCTTCAGATATCTTATTACAAGTATAATCTATGGTTGTACCTCTTTTGATTATTTAATTGTCCTACGAACAATAATAATAATTATAAATTCTTGTTTTGATCAAATGAGTATAAATATATATATCAAAATTAGTTATTAAATATAATGTTCGATTGAGTCATATTATTGCACTTATAAGCTTTATTTGGTGCTATTACAAATACTATCCAGTGCAACTAAATACATTTGTTTAAGTGGAACCACAATTTCGTTTATGGATAGATACTGTGTGTCACTTTATATGGTTCTTTTTTCATGATTTTGTTAGTATGTCATATAAAAATTAACTAAGTAGTTATCCTCTGTACTTCTGGAAGGCTGTATATATATGTTTTTAATATAGGTATAAGTTAGAATTAAAAAAATTTTTTTTTTGATTTATTAGTTTTTTGTTTGTGTTTTTAGATTCTGCAAGTATTGGATGTTTTGTAAATATATGGCACAGTCTGCCTGATCAGGCTTATTAATTTTGACTAGCTCATGCGTTTTTATATTTTGGTGTATCTTCCCCTGTCAGTGGGGTATGTTAGTGGGTGTTCTCATAGGTTTATGAGATAATCCCTCAATTATCCCCGACTCAGTGGGTGGCAACACTAAATTATTAATCATTGTGCAATCACGATTTATGTAATGTAATTTGTGTGCATGCGCGAGTATTTAGGACCTTGGTGGCTCCATCTCGCGGGATTTTAGGTCTGTCCTTGACATAGTACAATCTGCGCATGCGCGAGCAAACGAGGCTTGCTTGAGGTGCATCTCGCGAGAGTTGGCCCTCCATTGCCCTGTGGTGCGGGTCACTGAGCAGGTGTGTTTGGAGGCAGACTTCACGTAGTGTGACCAGGTAACTAGCCGGTTTTGCATGGCGCTTGAGATACTCTGTCATAATGATAGAGACCGGTAATAACTAAGAGATACTGTAATAATGAGAGAGACTCTGTAATAATTATAAGACGTAATAAGAGAAGAGAAAAACGACCCTAACAAACCTCCCCCAACGAGCACGCTGTAATAATTAACTATACGCTGTAATAATGAGAGAGTAATGTAATATGATCAGGAGACTCGGTACTAATAGATACGCTTGGAAATAATGAAGAGACAGCTGTCATAATAAGATCACTGCATAATAATGATAGACGCTGTAATAATGATAGATACTGTAATACGAAGATAAACCTTAATAAGAAACCTCTTAATAATGAGAGAGATATGTATAACAATGTGAGAGCACTGTAATATAATAGACCGTACTACTGAGATAATCTGTAGATACTGAGAGAGATAGTGTAATTAAGAAATATCTGTAATAATGAATAGACCTGTAATAATGAAAGACAACGTAATGAATTACTTTGAACTAATATAAGACCTGTAATCAATGATAGTTCTAGTAATAATTATAGGACGCAGTATAATGAGCGTTTTCTGTATAATAAAGAGACCTCTGTATAATTGATAGATACTGTAATAATGAAGACACGCTTGGAACCAATTGATATATACCTGTAATATACAAGAACACTGAATAATGAAGAGACGCTGTATATGAGAGAACGCTATAATGAAGATACTGTATTAATGAGAAGATACTTAATAATGGAGAGATACTGTAATAATGAGAGAGATCCTTATAATTAGAGAGACTGTATAACGAGAGACACCTGTCACTAATGAGAAGACAGCAGTATAATTAGAGAGACAGCTTTAATCATGAGAGAGAGCCTGTAATCCGCAGACTACTGGGAAAAAAAAAAACAACTTTGGTATTAATGAGAGAATACATGTAAATAATAGAGAGATACTTTAATAATAAGATGAACTGTGATATGGAGCGAGGATCGGTAAATGAAGAGATACTGTGATAATGACGACGAGCATTGATAATGAGAGAATCTGTATAATTAAGATACGCTGTAATTCGATGAGCGATTCCTGTAAGATGAGCATATACTGTATCCTGAGAGAGACCGCTGTAATTAATGAGAGAGCACGTAATATGAGAGATAACTGTAGATATGAGAGGACTCTGTATAATTAAGAGGAACTGTAATACTGAGAGAGACGCTGTATAATGAATAGACTCTTAATAATTGAGATAATGTTAATAAGTGTAGAACACGTCTAATGAGATACGCTGTAATATGAAGAGACAAACTTTAAGAATGAGAGAACTGTAGTAATAAGATACTCTTCATAATGAGAGAGCTGTAATAAATAAGACGCTGTATAGAAAGAGACGGCTGTAATAATTATATAGATAAAGGTAATAACAAGAGACAAACCTGTATAAATGAGAGACGCTGTACATAATGAGAGAAACGACGTAATATGATAGATACTTTATCAAGGAGAGACGCGTAATACTGAGAGACGCTGTAATATGAGATATACGGCTTTACTAATGAAAGATACCTTTTAATGAGAGAGCTTATGTCATCCTTGAGAGAACAACTGTACTAATGAAAGACTGTAATATAAGAGATCTGTAATAATGAAGAGATAAGTGGTAATAATGAGATATCCTGTTTAAATGAGAGACACGAACGTATAATATGAGAAACACTGTAATAAAGAGATATACTTATTAATAATGAGATCTACTGTAATAATGGACAGTTTTTCTGTAATCATGAAGAGACGCTGTATAATTGAAGAAGTTTGCTGTACTAATGAGAGAGACCTGTAATAATGAGAGATACCTGTAATAAATGCGAGCGACCACGCGTATAATGAGATAGACACGGTATAATGAGAAAACAGTATTAATGAGAGATGCCGCTTACAATAAATGAGAAACGCTGTCATATGATGATACTGTATAATGAGAGATATACTCGAATAAAGATAGATACTGTAATAATGGAGAGATACTGTGATAATGATCGAGACTTAATAACGAGAGCAAAGCTGTAGAATGAGAGAGCACACTGTATACTAAGAACGCTGTTACTATGAGAGATACAACTGTAATCCTCGAGATCTCTGTTTAAGAGAGAATACTGTAATCATGCAGAGATAACTGTTAATCATGAGATAGATACCTGTGATAATGATAGATGTCACTGTAATTAATGAGAGAGTACTGATAATGAGAGAGACCTGTAAAATGTAGATACTGATATAATTGAAGAGAACGCTTAGAATAATGAGAGAGATACTGTAATAATGAGAGATAAACTGTATAATGAGAGAACCGGTAATACTGAAGAACACTGTAACTATTGAAGGACACTGTACAGATAGGAGACTGTCCTACTAGAGAGAACGCTAATCATAGAGACAACTGTCAAATAGAGAATACTGTAATTGAGAGAGACGCTGCAATAATGAGAGAGACGCACTGTAAAAGATAGCAGCCCCTGTTAATGATAATAATGTCATAATAGAGAGATACGTAATAATATAGAGAACTGTGAGATATAGAGACCTTAATAATGAGAAAACTGTAATAATGAGAGAACACTGTTATACTGAGAAGATACGGTAATAAATGAAGAGACTTTAATAATGAGAGAGACACTGCAATAATGAGAGAGACCCTGTAATACTGAAGATACCTGTAATAATGAGAGCCACGTAATAATGAGAGACATTGTATAATGAGTAGACACTGCTTATAAAGAACAGAGACAAAAACTGAATACTGAGAGAACTGGTATCATGAGAGGACACGTTACATAAAATGTAGAGACACTGTAATAATGAGAGAGATACTGTACTACTGACGAGACCTGGTGTAATAATGGGCGGGAAAGATATACACTAATATGAAGAGACCGCTGTAATAAATGAGAGAAACCGCTGTAATAATGAGATAGACCGCGGTAATAACAATGAGAGAGACGCTTAATGACTAGAGACACTGTACTAAACGAGAAACTTGTACTAAGAAGACACTGTTAAAGAAGCAGACACTGTAATCCTGAGATGATACTTGTTAATAATTGGAGAGACACCATGTAATAATGAGAGAGCACAACTCGTAATAATGAGGCTCCTGTAATAATGAATAACGTAGCATTAGAGAGAACACTGCGTAATAA
Source organism: Ascaphus truei (assembly GCA_036426205.1). Lineage (NCBI taxonomy): Eukaryota > Metazoa > Chordata > Amphibia > Anura > Ascaphidae > Ascaphus > Ascaphus truei. The sequence goes on along the minus strand of WSYH01010478.1, from coordinate 17,183 downwards.
ATGAGAGACACGCCTGTATATGAGAGACAACGCTTGAATAATGGAGAGCTTCTGTAATAATGAGAGATATATGTAAATAAGTGAAGAGCCAGCTGTCATTAAAATAGACAAAACTTTAATAATAGGAACCCTAGTAATAATGAGCTAGACGCTTTATAATTAGAGATACGCTGTAATACTATAGAGACGTGTAACTAATGAGACGAGACACTTCACTAATAATGAGACGACACTGAGGTAAATTAGAGACACTGTATAAGGAGAGACATTGTAAAAATGAGACACGTATAATGAGATGTACCACTGTTCTAACTGAGGAGACAAACCCGCCTTGTACACTGAGATAGAACGCTGTATAACTCATGAGAGACAACCAACTGTAATATGACAGATATACGTAATAATGATAGAGACGCTGCAATACTCAGAATACCTGTAAGAAATTACGAGAGAGACTGTCAATAATGCGCATAGACGCTGCAAATCCGAGGAACTCTTTAATAATCGAAGAGAGACATTGTAAAAATGATAGACCCTGTCATATGAGAGAGACACTGTAATAATAGAGACACCTGTCATATTGAGAGAGACCTGTATATGAGAGACATTGTAATAATGAGAGACCTGTATATTAGTAGCACTTAATATCGAGAGAGATACTGTAACTAATCTAGAGACCCGTAAATAATCAAGAGACACTGTAATACTGAGAATACTACTGTAATAATTGAAGAGCTCCTTGCTAATGAAGATACCTGTAATAATGAGAGAGATACTGGAAATAATGAAAGACGCTGTAAATCGAGAGACACTGTAACATCCTTGTAGTCTCGATGGTTTGTCCTGCATGTCGGAGAAATCCATGCAGAGTTGTTGTTGGTGCAACCACAGCATACAAAGTGATCAGGTCTGGCAAAAAATTCTTTATTTAAGGGACATAAAAAACGGAAGGCTGCAACCTTCTACGCGTTTCGTTGCCATCAAAACTGACTTTACAAAGTCGACTATAGATACAACTGGTAAAGCAAACTAGCAACAAACTTTAACTCTGGAGCAAGATCCTGTATAATAGAGAGAACTACACTGTAAATATGAGCGACAGTGTGTACATAGAGAGCCCCTGGTACTCATGATAAGAGAACGCTGTAATAATGAAGACAACTGATATAATTAGATAGACCCTTTACATGAGAGATACTGTAATAATGAGAGAGAACGTGTACAATGAGCGAGACGCTGTAATAATTCACGAGAAGAGAGACGCTGTCTAATGAGAGAGACACTGTAATAAGAGAAGATAACTGTAATCTGAGAGATGACGCTGTAATACTAGAGAGACGTAATAATGAGAGAGACGCGGTAAATAATAAGACACCTGTCATAATAGCAGAGAGACACTGTAATCTGAGATATACTGCTAATAATGAAGCGACTGTCATCATGAGCGAGACGCTGTACTACCTTAAATAGACCTGTAAATAATGAGAGAGACAACACGGTGATAATGAACTTACTGATAATGAAAGAGACGCTCGTCTAACTGAAAAGAGACGTAACGAGAAAGAGATACTGTGATAATGAGAAAGATACTGTATAATGAATAGAGTACGGTATCATGAGAGCGAGACTGTTGATAATAGCACGAGACCTGTTAATCAGCATAGAGACACCGAGTAATAATAGAGACACGGGTAATATGAGAGATCCCTGGTATATGAGAGAGAGACCGCTGCTATAAATGACAAGAAACGCTGTAAATGAAGAGATATAATCGTAATCACATGGACACCAACACTGTACTAGAATAGACCTGGAAATTCATGAGAGCCCCCTGTATAAGGAGAGATACTGGTCAGAATGAGAGAGACTCTGTAATAAATGAAGAGACTGAATAACTGAGAGAGCACGCTGTAATCATCCATAGACGCTGCTCATAATGAAGAGCTAATTACACATGAGAGTACGAACCGTAATCAATCGAGACTGTAATAATTCGCAGACACCGTATAATGAGAGAGAACTTAAGAAATGAAGAGGACGACTTCAAATGAGGAACGTATACTGAGAGATACTCTGTAATAAATGAAGAGAACCTGTAAATAATGAGGAGACTGAATGATGTTCTATGAGAGATCCACACTTATAATGACTAGAGACTGTACATATGAATGAGATCTGTAATACTGAAGCGATCATTGAATAATGATAATATCCTTCTATCAATGACTACTAGACGTGTATAATAAATGAGAGAGTCACACCAGTAACAATGAGTGATACTTGAATAATGAAGACCCTGTAACCTCATAGAGTTTCTGTAATAATGAAGAGACGGCTGTAATAATAGACATTTCTGTAACAACTAGATAGAACTCTGTACTCATGAATATACTTTACTACTTAAGAACCACCGCTGTAATAATTATAGATGAACCGGGAATAAGGAGAAGACCACTGTAACTCATGAGAGATACCTCGTATATAAATGATAGGGAACGCGTGATAATGTGAGAGATACGGTATTATTAATAGATACTGTATAGAGAGAGATAATGTCAAATGCAGAGAGATCCTGTGATAATTATGAGGACTGTGCCTAACGAGAGACCCCCTGTACTATTAATAGATACCCCGTATATTGATAAGCCGCTGTAATAATGAGAGAGACACTGTAATACAATAAATACTGATGACTGAGATAGATACTGTAATAATGAAGAATACTGCATATGAGATAGCTACTGTGATCAGAGAAATATACTGTATACTATAGTAATACCTGTGATAATGATAGAGCCAATTGTAACATGAGATCTACCTGCTTAATAATGAGATAGCCTCTGGTAATACCGCAAGAGATACTTTAATACAGATAGATCACTGTATATAGACTCTAAGCCGCTGTAAATAATGAAGAGACACTGTGAATAAATAGAGAACCTCTGTATAATTGAGAGAACTCTGTAATCATGATGAAGAGACTGTTAATAATTAGAGAGCTAACGCCTGTACTAATGACAAAGCACTGTCTGTAAATAATAGAGAGAAATTATCATGAGAAGACACTGTAATATGAGGCGGACTCTGTATAAATGGAGAGAGACACTTAATAATGAGAGATTACCCCGTAACAGTTATAATATGAGCATATCCTCGTATCATGAGACAAGACTGTAATATGAGAAGACGCTGTAAAATGAAAGAGACGCGGTACTAAGAGCAGAGAATCATGTACATACCCTAGAACGAGACAACTGTAATAATGAGAGACGCGTAATATAGAGAGCCCCTGTTAATAATGAGAGATACTGAATATGATGAAGACGCTGTCAATACAAGATAGACGCTGTATAACTGATAGATACGCTGTAATAATGAAGAGAGCCCGCTGTAATAATGCAGAGATATGAGTATAAGAGAGATAGCCACTGTAATAATTAAGAGACTGTAATAATGAGGGATAACTGTTAATAAGTAAAATAGTGTAATATGAATAATACGGTAATAAGAGAGACCCTGTAATAATGAGGAGAGACACTGGAATAAGAGACGATACTTTTGACTAATGAGAGACACCTGGTACACTAATGAGAGTTTCCTTCTTGTCATAATAGGAGAACTCTTCTAATATGAGAGTTTTCTTGCGTTAATAATGAGAGAGACGCTGTAATAAGGAGAGAGACCTGTATATGAGAGACCCGCTGTATAATGATAGAGACATGTAATAATGTAGGAAACCCTGGAATTAATGAGAGATACGCTTGTAATCATACAGAGACGCTGTACAAATAGAGTAGCTACGTATATAATATAGAGATACTTATAATGAGAGAGATACGTACACTGACTATACGATACATTGATGATATAGAGAGACTGTAACAGACGAAGACAAACAGCTGTATAATGATAGCGAACGTCACAATAGAGAGACGCTGTAATAATGACTCCGATGCCACTGTAATAATCAAGATACTCGTTGATCGAGAGAGCAACTGTAATAATGAAGAGATCCTATAATAATGGGGGGATATAACTCGATACTGTGATACTAGAGAGATACTGTACTCCTGAGCATCTACTGTGATAATGAGAGACGACACTGTAATAATGAAGTACTGTAATATGAGAGACGACGCTGTAAATCTAGCACATATACTGAACTATGGAGTGTCACTGTATAATGCGAGCGACGCTGTAATAATGAGAGAGACACTGTATCTAATGAAGAAGCAACGTCCGTCATCATAGAGACCGTTACTCTAGAAGAAGCCCGTAACTATGAGATAGATTCGTATATGAAGCACACTGTATAATGGCGAGAGCACTGTAATATGAGAGGATGCTGTAATTGAGAAGATTCTGTAATCAATGAGAGATCCACTGAATAATGAGATAAGACCCAAGTAATAATGAGATACGCTTAATGAGCGAGACGCTGTAATAATGAAGATGCCCTTTACTAATGAGAGCGATACTGTAATAAATAATAAGACCCATGCTAATACTGCTAGATTCGACCAGGCTGATCTATAACATACTCAGAGAGATACTGTATATGTGCTCGACACGATCCATCTGAGACGATACGGTATAAATGAGAGGACCTGTACTCCTAAGCCAGGCACTCCTTTACTAAAAGGAAGCACCTGTCCCTCCTGCCATAGCGAAACTATCATAAGACAGAGCTACCTGCACTACCTAGATATCGCTTGATACTAGAGCAGCTTGGTAATAATGATCGAGACCCTGTAATAATTCTAGAGATTGTAACAGAACACCGGATCTGTAACCTACGGACAGCGCCTGTAATCCTGCTAGCGATACCTGTTACTAATGCGTCGAGTCATAAGAATGCGTGTTGCAAATATAATACACTAATCTCCAACTTAATATATAAGAACATCACCCATAAGAATGAGCAGCACCTAATAATTGAGCCCGTAATAATGAGCGGACACTGTAATTAATGAGAGGATCCTGTAATATGAGAGAGATACCGATTTATAGAGATAATAATAACTTATGCGACCCTGTTCACCTGAGAGAAGATAAAATGAGAGCATAATAATAATGGAGAGAGACAACTGTCAAATGGCGACATACTGTAAATAAGTAAGAGAATACTGTAATAATTAGATAGACACTGTAATAAGAAGATCTTTAATACTGCAGACACGCTGTTATGTAATGAAGCATACGGAATATTAGATATACCCCTGTAAATCATTCAAGAGCCTACGTCATAAAATGAAGAGATACTGTAATATTAGCGTATCACTGTACTAATGCAGACTCGCTATGCCATCATGAGACGAGCCAACGTAAATTCCTGAGCTCGCGGCTTACCATCAGTCGAAGATACTGTAAAGTAGGAATCGGTAATAATAGAAGAATACTGTAATAAGGAACTCCATCGTACTATCTGAGAGAGACACGGATATGAGAGAGACACTGTAATAATGAGAGAGACAACTGTCTAATGAAGCTGACCACTGTAATATGAGAGATCCTGTAATAATTATATCTAACTGTAAAAGAAAGATACTGTACTAATTATAGAGACTGAATAATGACAGATATTTATATCGATAGCCAAACTTTCGCTAATGTAGATATCAAATCATAAGATGAAATCTGTGAAATCGAGAGAGATATCGAGCTAGATATAATAAGAATAATAAGAGAGATACTGTAATAATGAGGGAGATAATAATAATAAGAGAAACACTGTAATAATGAGAGAGATACTGTAATAAGCAGAAGATACGTAATAATTAATAGACGCTGTATATGATGAGAGCCTTTAATATCGAGGACGGCTTTAAGATAACTGAGGACTTTAATTGAAACCACGTCTGTATAATATAGCCTACTGTATAATTAAGAAGACACGTAATAATAATGAGAGGGAGCTGTATACATGAGAGAGATACTGTAATAATGAGAGAGTACTGTAATAAATGAGAGAGAGTACTGCACTAATTAGCACGAGACACTGTAATAATTAAGAGACTAGATAATGGAGAGTATACTGTAAGAAGATAGATATACGTGTAATACTTGAGAGATACTGTAATATAGAGATACACTGTATAATAGAGAGACACTGTCCATAATGATATAGCCAAACTGTAATAATGAGAATATCTGTGATAACTGAGAGATACTTGTATAATGATAGATATACTTGTCATAATAAAGATACACAACACTGAATAATTGAGAGATACTGTAATAATGATATAGCTTGTATATGATAAGATACTGTACTATAGATTATCCTGTAATAATGGAGGACTGTACTAATTAGAGATAACCTGTAATAAAATGATATATATATCTATTAATAAGAATACTGACGGAATAATGGAAGATCATTCAGATGAGAGAGATAAGAATGGGTAGATAAAGATAATAATAAGCCCTTTAATAAGCGGAGATACTTGTATCAGAGGAGATATTATACTAAGATAACTGTAATATGAGAAGAGCCTGTCTAATGAAAGGGAGATTAAAGTAGAGATATAAGAAAATAAGAGAGGCCTACTATAATGCCGATATTTTATCCCGCTGTAATGTGAGGATCAACTGAAACTATGTTGAAGGTAACGTTTAAATATCTGTAACTTGTTTGATGATTTTGATGCCCTGAAAATAATCGGGGGAAGGAGTACGAAGATGCAACATATACATAGAGTAGACGGGCATAGTCAGTATCCTTGGATCTCGCACAGAACAATGTCTGTCTTTACTTCTTACTGTCACGTTCAACATAGACGTCGGTATTGTGCACAATCTTGCTTTTGACAACTTCTCTCCCCCAGTAAATTTCGGTTACTCTGCTGGTTTTTCTCTCTCTTTATCTTGATTTCTTTCTCCTCTTTTTGTTTCTCTTCTCCGTTCATTCTCTTCTCTTTCTCTCTTTTTCATTCGAACTTTTAGACCATAGTTAGGCCAGACATCTGCACTTAGTGTTAATCATCCCTTTTGTTCTGATCATAGCTAGTTAAGATTCTGGAGTCAGTCCTTTGCTGAAATGATCCTAATGCACTCAGGTTGTCTCTGCCAAATTAACATTTCCGTTCTTCTGCTCATGATTTGCGAAGATACTTTTTTTGTATTTCAGTTCCTATCTTTAGTTAAAATATAATAGACTTTCTTACCGAAAGAGCAAACTCGTATAACTTAGTTGCTCGAGATTCAAGGTCTCTTTGATACAGACACGATAAGCTATTGTGACATTGCCTGTATTGGGGAGAAACATCCCAAGATCATCATGCCACTAATGTACCTGCCCCTAAATCACGCCCTCTCTACTCAAACTACGCCAGACCCACCTGGTTACGCCTACGTACGGCCTCTATCAATATCTTCTTCTTTGCTGGTATACAATTCCATTTCCCCTATGAGTATTAAATTGCGACAAAGGATGTGAACCTGGCTTCGTTCCGTTTCCTTTCTTTCGGTCCGGCCTGTTAAGTCAACAAAAATCGTAGTCCCAAGATGGGCATGTGCGTGAACGCGTCCCGGTGGAGTCTGCTTCAATACGTGTCATATGTGTGTATCCATCCCTCACACGGCCTTTCGCTTTCTTTGCAGAGACAGGTTCCCTCATTTCTGAGCCTGCAAGGAAACGTTTTGCCTTCAGTAACGGATCTCTCTCTCTCGCTCTCTGTGTCTCCCATTAATTTCACAGAATGCCTTACCAAGTGAAGATGCTCAGCAAGGCGACCCTTCTTTTGTTTCTCATGTAAGCGTCTCCCGCTGCCCCCACTGCCCCCGCTGCCCCCGCATACTGGGCAACACCGGCCTTTATACCCAGTCGTTACGACGGGCAACCGAACGCTCAGGTTGAGTTCTTCATGTGAGAAGCCTGGAACGAGATATTTGGGGGCATTGAGTATAATGGGGGGGAAAGGTGCACGGGGGAGGGACAGAAGAGTGGTGATTGTGACAGGAGCAGACCATTGAATAAAGCTGGGGCTGACCATTAATCTCTCTGTTTTATTCCCATACTTTCGATTTTCTCTTGGGCGCTCTACACAATTGGCCTGGGAGTATTTAATCTTCTCAAGGCTCCGCCGGAAAGAGTGTTCACGGATCCCCTTCTGGGGGCGGTGTTTTGTGAGTACAGATCCTGGCGCCTACCGCCTCACAGCTGACATGTGACCTGTTCGGAGCCCCCTGTCCACAGCTCTTCTTCTGCTTCCTCTGTTTGCCCTCAGCTCGTATCCCCTGTCCTGCTGCTCGGCTTCTGACTGTGTTGGACCTCTCGCGGGATCCCCTGAATTCACTGCCTGCTGCTGACTCTGTGTGACCTCGCGCGGAGCCCTGTCACTGCTCTGCTGCTGACCCTGTGTGTGACCTCGCGCTATCCTTCCTTCTCTTCTTCTGACCCTGTGTGGACCCATCGCGCAGAGCTCCTGTCACTGCTCTCTGCTGGTCTCTTTGTGACCTCGTCAACTCCTTTCCACGGCTCTGCGCTGACTCAGTGTGATGACCTCGCTTGAGCCCCTGTCACTTGCTCGCTGTCTTACTCTTTTTGACCTCGCTTGATACCCTGTCCTGCTTCGGCTGCTGACTCGGTGTGTGACCTCGCGCACATCCCCTTCACGCTCTGTGCTTACTATGTTGACCTCGGCCATAGCCCCTTTCAACTGCCTAACTCTGACTCTGTGTGTGACCCCGCGTGCAGAGCCCCTGTCACCGCTCTGCTTGCTGACTCTGTTTGTGACCTCGCGCACGCCCCTGTCTGCTGCCTGCTCTGCTCTGTTGTGGACCTGTGCAAGAGCCCCTTCACTGCTCTTCTGCTACTCTGTGTGTTACCTCGCGTAGACCCTTTCACGCTCTGCGGCTGACCTCTGTTGTGCCCTCGCGCCAGCCCCCTGTCCTGCTCTCTGCTACTCTGTGTGTGACCCTCGCGCGGATCCCCTGTCACTGCTCTGCTGCGACTCTGTGTGTACTCGCACTGAGCCCCCCTGTCCACTCTCTGCTGCTGTCTCTAGTGTGGACCTCGCGCCTAGCTCCTGTCACGGCTCTCTCTGCTCTGTCTGGGTGTACCCTCACGCGTAACCCCTGTCACTGCTCTGCTGCTGACCCTCTGTGTGTGACCTCGCTCGGAGCCCCTGTCACTGCTCTGCTTCTGACGCTGTGTGGTGACCTCGCCTGAGCCCCTGTCACTGCGCTGCCTGCTGACTCTGTGTGGACCGTGCTTGAACCCCCCTGTCACTGCTCTGCTGCTGATCTCTTTGTGTACCCTCGCACTGAGCCCCTGTCACTGCTCTGCTGCTGACGTCTGTGTTACCCCCGCTTGAGCCCCCTGTACACGTCTCTGCTGCTGTCTGTGTGTGACCTCGCGCACAGCCCCGTCACTGCTCTGCTGGCTGACCTCTCTGTGTTACCGCATGAGAGCCCCTGTCACTACTCTGCTGATGACTCGTGTGCCTCAGCGTAGCCCTCCCCTGTCAACTTCTCTACTACTGCTGACTCTGTGTGTGACCTCCGTGCAAGCTCCTGTCACCCCTCTGCTGCTTGACTCTGTTTGTGCCTCCCCGCTCCCGTCCCCTCTGCGCTCTGCTGCTGACTCTGTTTTGACCGCGTGCAGAGCAGCCCCTGTCACGGCCGCTGCTGACTCTGTTTGTGACCCTCGCGTATAGCCCCTGTCACTCTGGCTCTCTGCTTACGCTTGTTGAAACCTCGCGCACAGCCCCTTTCACTGCTCTGGCTCTACTAGCTGTGTGTGACCAGCTCCGCGTATCTCCTGTCACCTGCTCGCTGCTGACCTCTGTGTGTGACCTCGCCTGCTCCCCTTTCAATGCTCTCTGCTGTCTCTGTTTGTGACCCGCGCAGCTCTGTCCACTGCTCTGCTGCTGTCTCGGTGTGTGACCTCCCGACGCGGACCCGTCCTTGCTCTGCTTCGATCTGTTGTGACCCTCTGCGAGCCCTGTCACTGCTCTGCTTCTGACTCGTTGTGTGACCCTCGCACTGAGCCCTGTCACTGCTTGCGACTGCTGACGCTGTGTGACCCCTCTTGGGAGCCCCTGTCACGGCTCGTGCTGCTGTCTTGTGTTTGACCTCTCGCACCGCCCGTCACTGCCTCTGCTGACTCTCTGTGTACCTCAGCGAACCCCCTTCACTGCTCTGCTGCGACTCTGTGTTGCCTCACGGCGGAGCCCGTCACTACTGCTCTGCTGTCTGACTCGGTGGTGCCCTCGCCGAGCCCCGTCACTGCTCTGCTGATCCTCTGTTGTGACCTCCCGCGGAGCCCTGTCACGGCTCTGCTGCTGACTCTGTGTGTGACTTCGCGCATAGCCCCTGTCACGGCGCTACCTGCTGACTCTCTGTGTGAACCCTCACGCACCAGCCCCTTCACTGCTCTTCGGCTGACTCTTCTTTGTGCCCTCACAAACGCACCCCCCTGTCCCTTGGTCTCTGGCTGCTGACTAATGTGTGACTACTTTCGTCGCCTAGCCCCCTGTCACGCTCTGCTTCTTGACTCTGTGTGTGACCCCTCACGCACAGCCCCGTCACTGCCTCTGCGCTGATCTGTTTGTGACCTCGCGCACGCCCAGTCACTGCCTGCTGCTCTACTCTGTGGACCTCCGCCACAGGCCCGTCACGCTCTCTGCTGACTCTTGTGTGTGCCCTACGCTCGCGCAGAGCCCTGGCCACTTTCTTCTGCTGCTGACTCTGTGTGACCTCGCTCGACCCCCTGTCACTGCTCTGCTTGCTGGACTCTGTGTGTCACCTCGCGCACACCCCTGTCACTGCTCTGCTGTTACTCGGTTTGTGACCTCGCTCACAGCCCTGTCACTGCTCGCTGCTGACTTCTTGTGTGACCTCTCAGAGCCCCGTGTCACTACTGCTCGCGGCTGACTATCTGTGTGTGCCTCACGCACAGCTTTCTGTGCTCGCTTGCGGCTGACTCTCTTTGTGTGCCCTCGCATGAGCCCCCCCCCTTTTCCTGCCTCTCTGCTACTCTGTTTGTGAACCCTCGTGCGTGATCCCCTGTCACTACTCTTGCCTGCTGCTGCCTCGTGTGTGACCTTGTGCGGAGCCCCTGTCACTCTCTGCTGCTGACTCTGTGGGTGACCTCGCGCAGAAGCCTTACGGCTCTGCTGCTGTGACTCTGTGTGTCCTCCATAGCCCTGCTGTCCACTAGCTCTGCTGCTTCTCTGTGTTGACCTTGGGGAGCCACTGTCACTGCTCTGCTGCTGACTCTCTTTTGTGACCTTCGCACTGGCCCCTTCACTGCTTCTGCTGCTGTACTCCTCGGTTTGGACCTCGCCTGAGCCCCTGTCCTGCCTGGCTGCTGACTCTGTTTGTGACCTCGCCGGACCCCTGTCACATGCTCTGCTGCTGTCTCTTTTTTGACGCGCGTGAAGCCCTTGTCCTGCCTGCTTGACTCCTGTGTGGGACCATCGCGCCACCCATGCCCCGTCACGGCTCTCTGCTTAACTTCTGTGTTGCACCTTGCGCGAGCCCCTTTCACTGCTCTGCTGCTGACTCTGTTGTGTGACCTCACGCACAGCCCGTCACTGCTCTTCTTGCTGACTCTCGTGTGTGAACCCTCGCACGGACCCCCTTTCCCTCTCTGCTGCTGACCTCTGTGTTTGACCTCTGGCTGAGCCCCTGTCACGCTCGCTGCTGACTCCTGTTGTGACCTTGTGCGGAGCCCCTGTCACTGCTCATGCTCTGACTCTGTGTGTGACCTCGCGCGAGCCTCACTGCTCGGCGCTGACTCTTGTGGTGTGACCCTCGCGCAGAGCCCTGGCCGACTGCTCTGTCTGTCTCTGTCTCGTGTGTGACCTTGTGTGAGCCTCCTGTCACTGTCTCTGCTGCTGACCCTCTTGTGACCTCGCACTGACCCCCTGGTCACTGTCTGGGCTGCTGACTCTCTGGTGTGACCTTCGCAACTGAGCCCCTTTACTACTTCTGCTGCTGCTTACTCGGTGTGTGACCTCTCGCCACAGCCCTTGTCACTGCTCTGCGCTTTACTCTGTTTGTGACCTCGCGTGGACCCCTGTTCAGTCTGCTCTGCTTCTGACTCTGTGTGGTTACATCGCGCGGAGCCCCTGTCACTGCGCTGCTGCTGACTCTGTGTGTACCTGCCGGAGCCCCTGTCACGCTCTCCTGCTGACTTTCCGTTGTGACCCTCACGCGGAGCCCCTGTCACTGCTCGCTGCTGACGTCTGTTTGTGACTTTCGGCGCAGACCCCTTTCACGCTTCTGCTTCTGACGCCTCTCTTTTGACTCACGCGAGCCCTGTCACTGCTCTGCTGCTGCTGACTCTGTGTGTGACCGTCGCGCCAGCCCCGTCACTGCTCTGGCTGCTGACTAATGTGACTTCCGCATAGCCCCTGCCTCCCTCTGCTCTGCTGCTGACCTCTGTTTGTGCCTCACGCATAGCCAGCTGTCACTGCTCTTTTGCTGACTCTGTGTGTGACCTCCGCGCACAGCCCTGTACTGCTCTGCGGCTGACTCTGTGTGTGACCTCGCTCACACCCTCAACTTCCTTCTGCTTCGACGAGTCTGTGTTTGACCTCGCGCAAGCCCCGTCCCGCTGGCGGCTGACCTGATGCCTCCCGTCGATCCCCCTGTCACTTCTCTGCTTCTGAACTCTGTGTTCACCACACACCCAAGATGAATCCTCACATGCCCCCTGTGCACTGACTGCTCTTCGTGCTTCCCTCTGTGTTTTACCACGAGCTCGCGCCCAGCCCTGTCACTGCTCTTGCTCTCCTCGTCTGTGTTTGACCTCGCGCCTATCCCCCTGTCACTTTCTCTCTCTGTGACTCTGTTTTGACCCATTCCCCTCGCCTCCTTTCACTATTTCTTGGGCTCGCTGCCCAGGTCTCTGTGTTGTGCCCTCCAAGGAGCCCCTGTCCTGCTTCGGCTGCTGACTCTGTGTGTGACCTCGTCGGACCCCTGTCACTACTCTGCTGCTTCTGACTCTGTTTGTGACCTTGTCGGAGCCCCTGTCACTGCTCTGCGCTGAACTCTGTGTGTGACCTCTACCTCGCGCAGAGACCCCGTCACTGCCGTGCTGCTGACTCTGTGTGTGCGCCCTCGCCAGAGCACTTCATGCTCGCCTCTGTCTCTTTGTGTGACCTTCTGTGGAGCCCCCTGTCTCTCTTCTAGCTTCTGCTGCTGACTCTCTGTGTGGACCTCGCACTTATCCCTGTCACTGCTGCTTCTCTGACTCTCGTTTGACCTCGCACGATCCCCCCGTCACTGCTCGCTCTGCTGACTCCTCTGTGTGTCCAAACTCGCGCGGAGCCCCCTTCACTGCGCCCTGGTCTGCTGTCTCCTGTGTGGACCCGCTGATCCCGTGTCCCTGCTCGCTGCGACTCTGTGTGTGACCTCGCGCACATCCCCTGTCACTGCTCTGCTTCTGACTCTTGTGTTTACTTCTCGAGCCCTTCATCTGCGCTGCTCTGACTCTGTGGTGTGACCTCGCTTGGAGCCCGTTCACTTTCACTGCTCTGCTGCTCGCTGACTCATTTTTGGACCTCGCCCCATCCCCTGTCCTGCTCTGCTGCTTGCACTCTGTGTGTGACCTTGCGCACGCCCCGTTCAATGCTCTGCGTCTGACTCTGTGTGTGACCTCACGATCAGCCCTCCGCGTTCTGCTGACTTCTCTGTGTGTGTACCTCGCACGGAGGCCCCTGGCACTGCTCTGCTGCTGTACTCTGTGTGTGACCTCGTGGCGGAGCCCCGTCCTGCTCTCTTGCTGACTCTTTGTGTGGACCTTGTGCGAGCCCCTGTCACTCGCTGCTCTGCTGCTGCTCTTGTGTGTTACCCCTCGCTGCAGATCCCCTCACGCTCTGCTGCTTCCCTCTGTGTGTGACCCCTCCTCGCGCAGATCCACTGTCACTCACTGCTCTGCGCTTTCTCCTGTGTGTGACCTTGTTTGGAAGCCCCTGTCCTCTGCTCGGGCTGCTACACTCTGTGTGGCCCTCGCATGATCCCCTGTCCCTGTCACTGCTCTGCTGCTGACTCTCTGTTTTGACCTCCGCACTGACCCTGTCACGGCTCTTCTGCTGACTCTAGTGTGTGACCCTCGCCACAGCCCTGTCACTGCTCTGCTCTCTCTGTCTCTGTGTGTGACCTCGCGTGGAGCCCCTTCACTGCTCTGCTGCCGACTCTGTGGTGTACCTCGCGGATCCCCTGTCACTGCTCTGCTTCTGCTCTTGTGTGCCCGCGCGGAGCCCCTTGTCCTCTCTGCACTGCTGCTGACTCTGTTTGACCCTCACCGGAGCCTGTCACTTGCGCTGCTGCTGACTCTTGTGTATTCGCGCAGAGCCCCCGGTCATTGCCTGCTGCTGACTCGCCCCCCTCTCTTGGGACCTCCGCAGAGCCCTGTCACTGCCTGCGCTGCTCTGTTGTGTGACCTCGCGCCACCCCTGTCCCCTCGGCTCCTGCGCTGACTATGTGTGACTCGCCAGCTCCCCTGTCAATCTCTGCTGATTACTCTGTTGGTGTGACCTCACGCAGCCCTGTCCTGCTCTTTTGCTTACTTCGTTGTGACCTGGACCTCGCGCACAGCCCCTTGCACTGCTCTGCTGCTGACCTCCTGTGTGTACCTCTCGCACGCCCGCACTGCTCTGCTTGCTGAACTCTGTGTGTGAACCCGCGCATATCCCCTGTCCGCTCGCTGCTGACTCTGAGTGACCTCTGCGCTGAGCCCCTGTCACTGCTCTGCTTCTGACTCTTTGTGTCACCTCGCGACAGCCCCTGTCACCGCTCGCTGCTGACTCTGTTTGTGACCTCCCGCGCACAGCCCCTGTCACTCTCTGCTGCTGACTCTGGTGTTACCTCGCCAGAGCCCGCTTCCTGCCTGCTGCTGAGCTCTGTTTGTCACTCGCGCGTATCGCCCTGTCCTCTGCTCTGCTTCTGTCTCTGTGTTGACTCGCGTGGCCCTGTCACTTGCCTTCTGCTTACTCCTTGGGTTTGTGACCGCTCCGCACATCCCCTGTCCTGCTCTTGTGCTGACGTCTGTGGGACCTTGCCGCAGATCCCCTGTCCCCCTGCCTCTGCTCTGCTCTGTTTGTGACCTCGCTCAGGCCCGTCACTGCTCTCTGCTGACCTCTCTGTGTTGACCTCGCACGGAGCCCCTGTCCCTGTCTGTCTCTGCTGCTGACTCTGTGTGTGAGCCTCTCGAGCCTCCCCTGTCCACTGCTCTGCTGCTGACTTCTGTGTGTAACGCTTGTGCGGATCCCCTGTCACTGCTCTGCTCTGGCACTGTGTGTGACCTCGCTCGAGCCATCACTCTCTGCGGCTGACTCTTTGTGGAACCTCGGCGCAGAGCCACTGTCACTCTCTGCCGGCTGTCTCTGTGTGTGCCCTTGTGTGTAGTCCCCTGTCACTTCACGCTGCTCTGCTGCTAGACGCTCCTGTGGAACCTCGCACTGAGCCTCCTGTCACTCGTGCTCCTGCTGCTGACTCCTTGGTGACCTCGCACGAGCCCTGTCACTGCTCTGCTCTGACTCTGGGTGTGTGATGACCTCGGCCACAGCCGTGTCACTCTCTCTGTCGTCTCTGTGTGTGACCCTCGCGTGAGCCCCATGTCAAACTGCTCTGCTGCGGCTCTGTGTGGACCTCGCGCGGAGCCCCCCTGTCACTGCTCTGTGCTGACTCTGTTGTGACCTCGGCGCGAGCCCCGTCACTGCTCTGCTGCTGACTCTTTTGTACCTCACGCGAGCCACTGTCACTAGCTCTGCTGCTGACTCTGTGTGTGACCGCGCGCGAGCCCGTCACTGCTCTGCTGGCTGAACCTGTTTGTGACCCTCACGCGCTAGCCCTTTCCTGCTCTGCGCTTGACCTCTGTGTGTGACCTCTGCGCTATCCCTGTCACTGATCTGCTGCTGACTTTGTGTGTGACGCTCGGTTGCACCCTTGTCACTGCTCTGCTGCTGTCTCTGTTTGTGCCCTCTCGCGGACCCTGTCCGCTCGGCGCTGCTTGTCTGACTCGGTGTGACCTCGCGCTGATCCCCTTTCCTGCTCTGCCCCTCTGACTCTGTGTTTGACCTCGCGCGGACCCCCGTCATCTGTCTGCTTCCGGATCTGTGGACAAGGAACTCTCGCTTCTGTCCCTGTTCACTTCTCTTCTTCTGGATCTCCGGTGTTGACCTCGCACGGATCCCTTCCCTGCTCCTGCTGACTCGGTTGTGACCTCGTGCCGGAGCCCCTGTCAACTACGCTCGTCTGCGCTGACTCTGTTGTGACTTGTCGGAGCGCCCTGTCACTGCTGCTGCTGACTCCCCTGTGTGTTACCTCGCGCCGACCCCCGTCACTGCCTGCGGCTGACTCGTGTGTGACCTCAGCGCAGAGCCACTGTCACGGCTCTGCTGTTCTGTGTGTGACCTTGTTTGGAGCCCCGTCCACTTGCTCTGCTGGCTGACTCGCGTTGGACCTCCACTGAGCCCCCTGTACTGCCTGCTGCTTCCTCTCTGTTTGGACTCGCACTCGAGCCCCCCTGTCACTGCTCTGCTGCTGACTCTGTGTGCACCTCGCGCTGGAGCCCCTGTCACTGCTCTGCTTGCTGTCTCTGGGTGTTGACCGCGTGGAGGAGGCCGTTTCACTGCTCCTGCTGCTGACTCTGTGTGTGACCTCGCGCATCAGCCCCTGTCCACGCTCTGCTGGCGACTCTGTGATGGTACCTTGCGCAGATCGATCTCCCGTGGTCACGCTCTGCTGCTGACTCTGTGTGGACCCTCACCCACAGCCCGTCCCTGCGCTGCTGCTGACTCTCTGTGTGTACCTCGCACGGATCCCCCTGTCCACTGCTCTGGCTGCTGCCCTTTGGGTGACCTGGCGGAGCAACCTGTCCTGCTCTGCTGCTGACTCTGTGTGTGACCTTGTGCGGAGCCCCTTCCTGCCTGCGCTGACTCTGTGTGCCTCGCTCAGGCCCTCCGCTTCGCTGACTCTGTTTTTGACCGTCGCGCGAGCCACTGTCACTGCCTGCTGCTGTCTCTGTGTGGACCTTGTGTGGAGCCCCTTTCATGCTCTGGCTGCTGACTCTCTGTTGGACCCCTCGCACTGATCCCCCTGTCACGGCTCTGTCTGCTGACTCTCTGTGTGGACCTCGCACTGAGGCCCCTGTCCTGCTCTGCCTGACTCTGTGTGTGACCTCGCGCACAGCCCTGTCACGGCTCTGCTTCTGTCTCTGTTGTTACCTC
>WSYH01010477.1:0-23109 GCA_036426205.1 Ascaphus truei | reverse complement strand
CCTCTTCACTATCATCCTCTTCACTATCATCCTCTTGACTACTATCCACTTGACTACTATCCACTATACTACCATCATTTTGACCACTATCCTCTTGACTACTATCCTCATCGGTAGCACCAACATCACCGTCAAAGTGCTCTTATATCTCTCTTTCTCCATCTTCTGCCACATCATCCAAATCCTCCAAATGTGAAACACAGGGAACGGTCGCACATTTTCTTGATGGAAAAAGAGAAAGACATGGAAATGAAAAGAGACATGGAAATGGAAAGAGACAGAGACATGGAAAGAGACAGAGACATTGAAAGGCAGGAGACATGAAAGGGACAGACGACATGGAAAGGGACAGAGGACAGGAAAGAGACAGCGACATGGAGAAGAGACATGGAAAGAATAAGAAAGAGAAATGGAATGGAAAGAAAAGAGAGAACATTGGAAATGGAAAAGAGGGAAAAACGAGACACAGAATGGAAAGAGACCATGGAGAGACAGAAGAGAGAGGATCTTGGAAATGGAAAGAAAAAGAGACATGAAAATGGGAAAGAAGAGACGACATGGAAAAGGAAAAGAGACAGAGGACATGGGAAAGGAAAAAGAGGACAGGGAAAAGAAACAAAAAGAGAGACATGGGGGGGGGGAAATGGAAAAAGACAACTAAGAGGACACTGGAAAGAAAAAGGACACGGGAAAGGGAAGAGAAAACATGGACAAAGAGACGAAAAGGAGAGAGAGGCAAGAGAGAGAGATAGGAAATGGAAAGAAAAGAGAAAATGGGAAATTGAAAGAAAACGAGGGAAATGGAAGTGGAAGGAAAGGAGACAGGGAAGGAAAGAGACCGATGGAAAGAGAGACAGACCTTTTTATATCCCTGCTTTCTCAATAGCCATGTATTTCTATCTCTTTTATTTTTTTATCCAGTGCTCTCGCTCCCCACTTCCATCCCTTTCTCCATCCTGTTAAACCTCTAGCCCAGTTTATTCCTTATCCTTTCCCTTGTTTCCCTCCTCCTTCAGTTTATGTTTTATTTTTGTCTTTGTCTTCTTTTTATATTAGTTTTTTGCTCGATGTAAAGTGGGATAAGAGACATGGAAATGGAAAGCCACAAGCCATGGAGGAAACGAAAGAAAAGAAAAAAGATAAAGACATGGGAAAGTGAAAATAGAGAATGGAAAGTGAGAGAAACAGAATGGAAAGAGACAGAGACATGGAAGGGAAATGGAAAAAAAAGAGAAATTGGAAATAGACATGGAAAGGGAAAAGAGACATGAAATGAAGAGACATTGAGTAAAAATGGAAAGAAGAAAAAACAGACATGGAAAAAACGAGACAGAGACACGGAAGGAAAAGAAAAGAGACCTGAAATTGAAAAGAAAAAAGGACATGGGAAGTGGAAAGCAAAAAGAGGACATGGAAAGAAAAAAGAGAACATGGAAGTGGAAAAGACAATACATGGAAATAGAGAATGATAAACGAGAAAAAGAGAGAGAGCACACGGAAAGAATAGAGAGACACGAAAGAGAGAGAGAACGGAAAAGAGACAGAGACATGGAAAGAGACAGAGAACGGAGACCATGGAAAGAGAACAGCAAGAGACACGGAAAGCACATGATGGAAATAAAAGAGAGACATGGAATTGAAAGAGACAGAGACATGGAAAGACCAAATGGAATTAAAGCAGAGACAGATGAAGAAAAGGAGCAGAAAACTAGAGCACAAAAGTATGTTGAAATGAAGAAAAGACAAAAAGAGAGACGGTAGGACAAAGGACAGTTGGATAAGATTTAGACGAATGTTAATAGAGAGACTCCCTGAATAGAGTTACAATGTAATGGCAAAAAAGGCAAGAGAAGGGAAATGGAAAGAGAGTATGGGAAGAAATGGGAGCAGCTGTGGAAAGAAAGAACTGATGGAAAGCAGTCAATGGAGGAAGAACTGAAAGAAAAAAGAGACATTGGAAATGGAAAGGAAAAGAGACATGGAAATGGAAAGCCAAAACAAAAGGAGGAACACAGTAACTGAATGGAAGAGACAACATGGAAATGTGAAAGAGTACAGACATGGAAATGGAAATCCGACATGAAGTAAGACATGGAAATGGAAAAGTAGACAGGCATGAAATGAAAGAGGACAGGCATTAATAAAATGGAAAGGACATGGAAAGTGAAATGCGAAAAGAAACATGTGAAATGGAAAGAGACGACATGGAAATGGAAAGAGAACAGACATGGAATGGAAAGAGACAGCATTGAAATGGAAAGTAGAAATGGAAAAGAAAGAGAGTATGAAGTGCAAAAAGAGTACCATGAACATGTAAAGAGACAGGAAATGAGAAAGAAAAAGTGACAGTGAAATGAGAAAGGCGACATGGAAGGGGAGAAATGGGAAAGAGACAGAGACAAATGGAAAGAGACAGGACAGGGGGGAAACACAAAATGGGAAAGAGAAGCGACAGACATGGAAAAGGAAAACGAGAACGGAACAGGGAAAGAAAAAGAGACATGGAAAGAAAAGAGAGTCATGGAGTGCAAAGAGGACATGGGAAAGTGCAAAGAGACATGGGGAAATGGAAAGAAAAAGAGACATGGAAAAAGAGACAGAGGACATGGAAAGGGAAAGAGGACCGAGAGACATGGAAAGCGACATGGGAAAGAGACATGGAAATGGAAAGAAGAGGGGGACAGACATTGAAATGGCAAGAGCAGAGGGACAGGAAATGAGAAAGGAGACGGGAAATGGATAAGAGACGTGGTAAGGAAATGGAAGAGGGAAAGAGACAGCGACAGGAAAGGAGAGCAGACATGGGGAAAGAGGAGGACATGGCCATGAGAGGAGGGGGGTGGGGGGGGGGGGGGGGGGGTAAACGCATGGACACGAGAGAAATGCGAAAGAGGGAGAACGAAGAGGAATGGGGAGGAAACGGAAAAAGAGACAGACATTGGAAACGAGAAAGAGGACAGGAAATGGAAATGGGAAAGAGACAGAATGATGAACAGCGGACAAAAGCGACAGAAACTGGAAAGCCCAACGTGACAGACTTGGAAAGAGAGAGGACATGGAAGTGGAAAGAAAAATGTTATGGAGTGGAAAGAAAAAGAGACATTGGAAAGTGGAAAGAGGGAAAAGTAAAAAGAGAGATGTAAAGAAACAAGAGACAGGAGGAAAGAGAGGAAGAGACACACGGAAAGGAAAGAGACAGCGAGAAATGGAAATTCGACATGGAAGATTGAACGAAAAAGTCCAGGGAGGAAATGGAAAGAAAAAGAGAAAGATGGAAATGGAAAAGAGACATGGAAAGTGAGAGGGACGGACTGGAAATGGAAAGAGACAGACATGACAAAATGGAAAAGAGACATGAAAATGGAAAGAGACATGGAAATGGAAAAAGAGACCAAATGGAATGGAAAGAGCATGTGAAAGGAAAAAGAGACGACATGGACTGTAAAGAGACAGCCATGGAAAAGAGAGAGACATGGAAGGGAAAGAAAGATATGGAAGTGGAAAGAAAAAAAGAGACATGGAATAGAAAAGAAAAAAGAGAGAGGTAAAGAAAAAAAGAGACATTGGAAAGAGAGCGAGAAACATGGAACGATAGGCAGAAATGGAAATAGACATGGAAATGGAAAAGAAGACAGAAATGGAAAGACATGGGAAATGGAAAAAAGGACATGGAAGGGAAAAGAGACCATGGAAAGTGAAGAGACAGATTATGAAATGTAAAGAGGACAGACATGGAAATGGAAACGAGGAAAGACATTGGAAAAATGCAAGAGACAGAATGGAAGGAAATGGAAAGAGGACATAGAAAGAGAGAGAAGACGGAAAGATGTTGAGACATGGAAAGTAAAGGAAAAAGAGACACGGAAATGGAGATTAAGGATGAAAGTGAAAAGAACATGGGAAAGAGAAGGACATGGACAGGGTGGTAAATAGGTGGCTGAGATATTGGAAAGGATATATGAATTCTCCATAGAGATGAGGCTACATACAAATGCGGCGGGGTGGGCGTCTATTTTTCAACGAAGCGAAAAATATGAAAGCTTAAGTAACTAAGTGACAGGTCGGGGGGGTTAAAAATATTTAAATTAGGGAATCACTAAAGGGTCGGGTCGTGTGGAATAGCAAAGCTAAAGGTGGAACAAGGTATTACTAAAGCAATAAAATGGAAAATAATAAGTTAATTAATGAAATAATCTCTATTTAATAAAATCCAATCGTAAATAACGCGGAATACATAAATAAGCTTTAGAAAATAGTAGCGTCACCTTAGAAGGGTTTCATAGAAAGGTTATTATATCATTGGCGCCGCAATGATGGATAATACTAAAAATAGGGATAAATCTGAAGATCTGTTATAATACGGGAATCTGAGGGATAAATTGAAATCCACAAGGAAAAGAACATCAAATGCAAAATAAGCGTAAACACCGCCAAAGAGAGAGGAAACCGTATTTCATAAAAAGTGGAAAAAAAAATTCACCGATACCCTAAAAAGACAGATAGGACGGATCCAAGCTTTCACCTTGTAAGGATTTAACAGTAACACATGACACAAAAAGTCGCAGAGTAAAACGGGGTATACTAAAACGGGGGGAACAAAGGATCCTACTATTTAACGGGCGTTGATCAACGAAACACCTGTTTAGAAAAGCTCCTAAAAAGTGAAAAGTCGTAAGGCCCACCTCAACCTCTCATCACAGTATACAAGGAATATTAAAAGACATCCACTCCAAGTAAACACTCAAGGGTTAAATTTACACGAATTAGGGTTGATATGTTTAAACTACGTCGAAAACGGACGATGTTTGTCCCAACAGACTAACCACAAGAGTACCCTGGCTAAAGAATTCAAAGTCCATACATAAAATCAACAATAACGCCGGATCTAAGGTAGGGCAACTAGAGTAAAAAAAGAGGATAAACTAACGTTGGAAATAGGTAACTTGGGGGGATATATAAGATAATAAAACTCAACAGACGCACCGTGACGAGGGGGAAAGAAAATATTAGATTACCCCCTCTACCAATAAATTAACTAACATTCTTAAGAATTTAAAAATTAGAAAAAAGTTTTTAATACTTCGTCTTAAGTTTGGACTATATATCTGGATCCATTACTATTTATTAAGCCCTACATTCATCATTCAAGGAACATAATTCTCCCTTAACGGGGGTAAGGATCAATAAACAGATAATAAGATAAGTACGGACTATAGTTTTTTTTTTAAAGGTAACAAGTCCGCCGCTCTCTCATGCTCGCTTCTCTTCCGACCCAGAACAAACCTAAGGAGCCCTTAACGGTCTTATAGATCATTTTTAAAGAAGCAAATCTAACAAAGCCATTCTAACGAATAATGGAAATATAAAAAAGGAAATGTTAAACGCGCTTTCCCCCACCATACTCTTTGACCTACGCTTGCTTCTTTCTCCATGTTCTTCTTTTTATCCGTTTATTCTATCGTTCCGGCCTTTTTTTCCCCTGCCCCCTTCAAGTCTTATTGGCCCTTTACCGGTTTGCGCTCCTGGTGATTTCCCTTTTTCTAACTTTGTCTTTTAAAGCCCATAAAATAGAGAATAAGAATACAAGTGATATGTTACACTAAGGCCACAACGTGGGAAAAAAAAACATGTTATCAAATAGCTACAGCTTAAGAAAGAATAATTATACGGGAGAATAAACCAAAAATAGAAAGATCCCACAGGCGTAAAATGGTTTTCCGAATCAACTAATAACGCAAAATCAAAAAGGCAAAAACGCGAAAAATACGACAATTAAGAAAATAACCAAGAAAGTGCGAGAAAATAATTAACTTCAATACACCCCATGAAAAAATAAAGAATACCGAAAGAAACTCAACCTCTCTTCGTCTCGGCCTTCAGTCCACACATAGAACCGGCGAAAGAAAAATACGCTGATAAAGGGGGCGCACAATGTGTAAACAGGGCATCTTAACCTACAAGGGAAAAACCATAACACCCTGTATTTGAAACAAACAGGCTACACAAGGAAAACAGGAAAAAAAGACTATTTGAGAGCCCTTTACATGGGAAACATTAAGAAACATGAAAAGGGTTGGAGAAATCGCAAAGAATCGGAAAAATGAATTACAGAAGTGAACTCATAAAGCATCAAAAAAAAATAGGGATAAGAATAAGGTGTTGATCATAATATATAAAGAAAGGGAGGCGGTCAAAGGTTCAGGAAAAACGAGCGCTCAAAGCTAAAAGATAGATAAGCTTAAGAAGAAAAATATAAGGAGAGAACCAAAGGCGGGCGAGGGAAAAAAGGAAGAAAAGTAAGACAAAAGAAGAAAAGGAAAAAGGAAAAGAAAAAAGGCTAAGCAAGGAAAAAGGGGAAAAAAGGGCATGAGGAAACAAAACAAAAGAAAGAAAGGAGCAAGCGCGGAAAAGAACAAAGGGAAGAGAAAACGATAAATGGGCCATCTGTATTAAGAATAGTGGAAATTAAGGCGAGGAATATCAATGCGGGGTTATATAAAAACGAACTTGATTGAAGTAATAGCAGTGGTGGATTCTAGGTTTCAATTAAAACATAACCTATTAAAAAAAGCCAACGGGAAAGAAAGCACCAGCCTCCTAAATAAATAGAGTCATATCACATCACATACTAATTAAGGCGACTAAATCAGGGAAAACGGTGGAAAATTAACAAAGGGGGAAAAAAATAATTGGTAAAAAAGTTTAAATAGATTATAAAACTAACACCTGTAAAGGGGGTTGATACTAACAAGCATATGCGTGGGAAGTAAACAACTGAATTATTATAAAGAAAAAGAGATAAAGAAAACGGAATACAAGTGGATATAACCAAAAAGACAACGACTACAAAAGGGAAAAAGTCCGGATAAACCCTTCTAAAAAAACAAAAAGGAACCAAATAGGGGAGGGTGAGAAAAAAAGAAGGGCCTCTAACAAAACTAAGAAAAATTACAATAGTAAAAAACAAAAACAAAGGAAACAAAGAACATAAATAAGAAGAAAAAGGAAAAAGAACAACAAAGAGGGACACAGAAAAAAAAAAAAGGGGAAAAGGGAAACAAGAAAAAGGAAAAGGGTAAAAAAGGGGCAAAAAGAAAAAAGAGGGGAAATGGAAGTGGACTAGGAAAAAGATTAGATGAAAGAAAAAAGAGACACTGGAAAAGAGAGAGAGAGCACATGGGAAAGAGACAGAGAACTGGAATAGGACATGGGAAGTTGCACGAAAAAGAACATGAAATGGAAAGAAGAAACGACGAAACATGGAATGACAAGGAGACATGGACAGGAAGAGGAGGGATGGAAATGGAACGAGGACAGACATGCAAATGGAAAGAGACATGGAAATGGAAAGAGAATGGAAAATGGAAAAAGAGACATGGAAATGGAAAGAGGAAGGAATGAAAATGGAAGAGAAGACATGGAAAATGGAAAGGGCCAGACATGTTACTTGGAAAGAGAACATGGAAATGGAAAGAGACACGGAAAAGGGAAAGAAAAAGAGACAGGAAGTGGAAAGGAAAAAGAGGACATGGAAAATGGGAAAAGGAAAAAAAGACGAACCTGGAAATGGAAAGGAAAAGAGAATGGAAATGGAAAGGAAAAGAGACATTGGAAAATGGAAACGGAAAAGAGACTGGATAAGAGACGAGAGACATGATAAGAGCGAAAAACGAGAGGACATTGGAAAAGAGCGAGGAGACATGGAAAGACGAAAGAATCGACGACGAGAGAAGACATGGAAAGAGGAGAGACATGGAAGAAGAGGGAAGAGCGGGAGAGACATGGAAGTGGAAAGAAAAAGAGAATGGGACGTGGAAAGAAAAAGAGGAGACAGGAAGTAAGGAAAAAAAAAAAAAGATGTAAAGAAAAAAGAGAGATGTAAAGCGAGATAGAGAATGCACAAGAGAGAGAGAGCGAGAGAGAGCGAGAAGGGAGAGAGAGAGAGAAGGACATGGAATGGAAAGACGACACATGAATGGAAATGGAATGGCAAGAGGCATAGTCAATGGAAATGGAGAAAGAGCCAGCATGGAAATGGAAAGAAGAAAGAAGAAAACGGAAAGGAAAGGAAAAAAAGAGACATGAAGAAAAGGAACATAACAGGAAATGAAAGAAAAAGGACATTGGAAAAGAAAAAGAGACCCGAAATGGGAAATGGAAAGAGAATGGAAAAGAGAGAGAGACGGAGAAACGAGAGAAAGAGAGCAATATGGAAATTGGAAAGAAAAAAGAGACATGGAAATGGAAAGAAAAGTGAACATGGACAGGAAAGAGACAGACTGGGAATGAAGAGCACAGAATGGACTAAGAGACATGAGAATGACACGAAAAAGAGAGACATGGAAAAGGAGAGACATGGGAAGGGGGGTTGTGAAAAAAATGGGGAGAATGGAGGAGAGGACAGGGAGGACGAGACGGAAAGAGAGAGAAAGAGAGACATGGAAATGGAAAGAAAAAGAGACATGGAAGTGGATAGAAAGAGAGATATGGAAATGAAAAAAAGACATGGAAATGGAAAGAGACAGACATGGAAATGGAAAGAGACAGACATGGAAAGAGACATGGAAAGAGACCAGAAGGAAATAGCGAGAATGGAAGATTGACTAGACCTGGAAGTGAAAGAGTACAGACGGGAAAGAAGAAAGACATGGGAAATGGAAAGAGAGGACATGGAAATGGAAAGAGACAGAAATGACAGAGAGAAACTGGAAAATGGAAAGGGGACAGACGTGTGGAAATGGAAAGAGGACAGACGTGAGGAAGTGGACAAAGAGACAGAATGGGGGAAGAGAATGGGTAGTGGAAAGGACATGAGAAGGGAAGAGACATTGTGGAAAGATGGGGACACGGAGAGGAAAGAAGGGGGAGGAGAAAAGAAGGAAGAAGAGACATGGAAAGGAAAAAGAGACATGGACAGAAAAAGAAGAAAAAGAGACCTAAAGAAGAAATGGAAATGGGAAAGAGACAGAGACATTGGAAAGAAAAAGAGACAGGAGAAATGAGAACAGGAAAGAAGAGACAGAGGACGGAAAAAAAAGAGACAGGCGGAAATGGAAAGGAATAGAGATGAAAGAAAGGAACGAATTGAAGAGAGAGAGGGGAAAGAAGAAAAAGAGACATGGAAAAGGAACAACACAGACCCATAAATGGAAAGAGAGAATGGCAAAGAGAGGAGAAAGAGACGACATGGAAATGGAAGAAAAAGAGACATGGAAATGGAAAGAAAAAGAGATATGGAAATGGAAAGAGAGCGAGACATGGAAAGAGACAGAGACATGGAAAGAAAAAGAGACGCGGAAGGGGAAAGGGGAAAGAAAAAGAGACATGGAAATTGAAAGAAGAAAAAGGAGAGACATGGAAGGGAAGAAAAAGAGACATGGAAATGGAAAGAAAAAGAAAAATGGGAGTGAGGAAAGAAAAAGAGACATGGAAGAAGAGAGAGGGAGAGACATGGAAATGGAAAGAAAAAGAGACTATGGAAAGAAAAAGAGACACGGAAATGGAAAAAGAAAAAGAGACATGAAATGGAACGAAAAATGAGACATGGAAATGAAAGAACGAAAGAGACATGGAAGGAAAAGAGACACATAATGGAAGAGAGACATGGAGAATGCGAAAAAGAAAAGAGACATGGAAATTGAAAGAAAAGAGATGGAAGTGGAAAGAAAAGAGGGCATGGAAAAAGAGGTTAGAACATGGAAAAATGGAAAGAGACATGGAATGGAAAGAGAGATAGAGACATGGAAATGGAAGAGGACCGGGAAATGGAAGAAGCAGAAGACCATGGAAAGAGAGAGACGGAAAGAGAAAGAGAGACATAGAAATGGAAAGAAAAAGAGACATGGAAAGAAAGAGAGACATGGAAATGGAAAGAGAGACATGGAAAGAGAGAGAGACGGAAAGAGAGAGAAAGAGAGATATAGAAATGGAAAGAAAAAGAGACGTGGAAATGGAAAGAAAAAGTGACATGGAAATGGAAAGAACAAAAAAGACTGGAAAGAGAGAGGAGACGGGAAAAGAGAGAGAAAGAGAGATTTCTAGAAATGGAAAAGAAAAAAACGAGACATGGAAAATGGAAAGAAAAAGTGACATGAGAATGGAAAAGAACAAGAAGACATGGAAAGAAAGAAAGAGAGACATGGAAAGAGAGAGAGACGGAAAGAGAGAGAAAGAGATATGGAAATGGAAAGAAAAAGAGACATGGAAGTGGAAAGAAAAAGAGACATGGAAGTGGAAAGAAAAAGACATGGAAAGAGAGAGAGACATGGAAAGAGAAATGGAACTGGAAAGAGACATGGAAATGGAAAGAGACATGGAAATGCGAAAAGAAAAAGAGGACACGGAAAAGCGGAGCCCTGGAAAATGGCAAGGACAGAGACATGGAAAGAAAAAGAGACACGGGAAATGAGAAAGAAAAAAGAAGACATTGGAAAAGAGAAAAAGAGACACGAATGAAGGAAAGAGACATGGAAAAGGGAGACATGGAAGAGAGAGGACGGGAAGAAGAGAGAAAGAGAGATTGGAAATGGAAAGAAAAAAGAGACATGAAATTGGAAAGAAAAAGAAGGACATGAAAATGAGAACCAAGAAAAAGAGAATTGGAAATGGAAAAGAGACCGAAGGATGGAAATGGAAAGGGAGACAGACATGGAAATGGAAAGGAGGAGGGAAAGAGACAGACATGGAAATGGAAAGGCAGAGACAGAGGACATTGGAAAGAAAAGCGAGACACGAAAGAAAAATGAGGCATGGAAAGTGGAAAAGAAAAGGAGACTGGAGGTGGAAAGAAAAAGAGACATGGACGTGGAAAGAAAAAGAGAATGGAAGTGGAAAGAAAAAGACCACATGGAAATGGAAAGAAAAGAGAAAGACATGGAAATGGAAAGATGATAATGGAAAGGAGAGAAATGGAAATGGAAAGAAAAAGAGACCAGGAGATGGCAGAAAGAAAAGAAGAGACCTGGAAATGAAAGAGACAGAAGATGGAAAATGGAAAGAGACACGAATGGAAATGGGAAACGAGACAGGAAAGAGACAGAACATGGAAATGGAAAGAACACGAGACTGGAAAGAAAAAGGAGAAACAGGAAGAAAAGAAAAAGAGACCATGGAAGTGAGAGAAGAAAACAAGAGAAATGGAAAGTGGAAGAAAAGGAGAGACATGGAAGTGGAAAAGCAAGAAAGAGACATGGAAGTGGAAGAAAAAGAGACATGGGAAATGGAAAAGAAAAGAAAAGAAAGAATGGAAATGGAAGAGACATGGAAATGGAAAGAGACATGGAATGGAAAGAGAGACATGGCAATGTGAAAGAGACAGGACATGGAAAGAAAAAGAGACAGGAAAGAAAAGAGGACACAGCAATGGAAAGAAAAAGAGACAAGGAAATGGAAAGAAAAAGACATGGGAAAAGAAAGAAAAACGAGACATGGAAGGTGGAAAGACAAGAAGAGACATTGGACGTGGAAAGAAGAGAGACAGGAAGTGAGAAGGAACAAGAAAAAGAGGAATGCAGTGGAAAGAAAAAAGGACATGGAAGTGGAAAGAAGAAACGAAGAGATCTAGGAAAATGAGAAAGAAAAAGAAATGGAAATGGAAAGGGAAAAAAGTGACATGGGGAAATGGAAAAGAGACAGACATGGAAAAAAAAAAATGGAAAGCGACAGGAAATGGAAAGAGACATGACAGGAATGGAATGAGACAGACATGGAAAGGAAAGGAGGACAGGACATGGAAAGGAAAGAGACAGACATGGAAACGTGGAAAAGGAGAAGGACATGGAAAAAAAAGAGAACACGGAGAAAAGAAAAAGAGGACATGGAAATTGAAGAGAAAAAGAGGACTGAAGTGGAAAGAAAAGAGACATGAAGTGGAAAAGAAAAAGAGACCATGGTGAAAGTGAAGTAAAAAAAGAGACATGGAAAAATGAGACAGAAAAGAGGACATAGAAGAGAGACGAAGACATTGGAAATTAGACGAAAAAGAGGACATGGAAGATAGAGATGACATGAAAAGAGAAGGGACATGGAAAGAGAGAGAGACATGGAAAGAGAGAGGAGACATTTGGAAAGAGAGAGAGTCATGAAAGAGATGAGACATTGGAAATGGAAGATGGACCAAAAGAGAAGGCACATGGAAGTGGAAATGGACATGGAAATGTAAAGAGTAAGGAAAATAGGGAAAGAGAGAAAGAGAAATTGAAACAGGAGAAGAGACAGGCAGAGAAATGCAGGAAAGAGAGAGAAAGGAAAGAGACGTTGAAAAAGGAAAGAGAACATGGAAGTGGAAGAGAAAGGAAATGGAAGAAAAAGAGACAGACATGGAATAGGGTTGGGGTACTCTGTTTCTTGAAAGAAAAAGAGACAGAGGCATGGCAAAATGGGAAAGAGACAGAACATGGAAAGAAAAAGAGACAGAGACATGAAATGAAAATAAGACATGGAAAGAGACACTGGAAATGAAAAAGAGACATGAAATGGAAGACATGGAAATGGAAAGAGACCGAGCGGAGAATTGGGAGGAAGGTGGAGGCAGGGAGAGAGAGACAAAGAAGATGAGCGGGAGAGGAAAATGGATGGGGAGAAAAAGAGAATGGAGGAGAGGGGAAGAAAATAGAGGGAAGGGGGGAGGGAGAGAAATGGGGGAAGGAGTGGAAAGGAGGGAGAGATGAAGGGGACACACACAGAACACAAGGTTCCCTCTCCCTCCTGCAGTTCAACAGAGAGATTGACAGTGGCGCGAAGGCCCGGATCGGCGACCTGTAATGATCCCTGGCCGGGCGAATCTCCAGCGCATCTCTACTGCACCATGGGTTGAGGGGGAGGGGTGCAGTGATCGCCAGCATGACTGTTCCTGCACACTGAAGACCCAGCTGTGGAATTCAGGACGCACACATAGCTGTGTTTTTTTGTTTTGTTAGGACATCGATTCAAGACCCATCCTATTTCAGACAGTGGAAAATGTGGGGAAAAACGGTGGTTTCAATCAGAGGAAATTACGTTGGTAGTTCTTAGAGAGTGGAGAGAAATCTTGAGCTTCGTGGTTCTTAGCTTGATGGTTGTTAAATGATTCTGATTCTATAATCCAAAATACAATATTAGAATAGATTTCTTAACATATCAATCACCTGGTTGCCCACACCTTCGGCTCATTCTTAGTCAAAACATTAGAAATTGAACCTTTAATTTACAAAGAACCTCTTGGTTCTGTGCACTAACTATAGTTAATCTATGGTTTCTATCTTTGCAAGACCTGCTCTATGTATTGCTTTTACTACTATTTTTAACTAACTTGATTCCAAAACTAAGATCTAACAGTATACTATTCAAATCAGCAAACAGGTCTAAACATACCCAAGTTTCTAAATCTAACACAACATGTCGCCAAAGAGAAAGCAGATTAGAGTTAGTCACGGCACATTAATCCAAAGTAAAGTCTAACTTAATACTAAATTACTTATTTTAACATAGTTTCACAGAGGCGGACATTTTATTGAGTGCGGCGATAGCTCGCAAGCTGGGGATGCCACGGCCATGCTAGCCGCACTCCTCGGCGTGCCGGCGTCGACGCGTCATCGGGTTGCCTGCGGCGCCCCTGCACCCGTCCAGGGCTCCCCGAGGGAGCCCTGGTTGCCCGCCGATGTGGGGGACGGGCAGGCGGGTTCCGGGGGGGACCCGGCGGACCCGGGCAGCGGAGGGAGGAGAGAGAAAGCCCCGATCGAGAGAGCGCTCTCGCGTGTCTTCGGCGCAGCGCCCGGCACCTCTGGCGCGCGCACAGGTTACTGCTGCGCGCAGAGAGAACGGGCCAAAGCGTGCTCGAATAACTCGGCCGCAGCAAAGTACATGCTGAATATATATATATATGTATTATAGGAATAAGCACAACTAATATGGTTCACATCGTTCCTATTTCTTCAACCATTAGCAAACAAGAGGGTATCCTTGTATACGGCAGTAAGGGATGTGATCAAAAGGGAAACGGTGACAGCAAATGGGTATTATTTACTTTATATAAATGTGACAGTATTTCAGGACCTACATGCCTGTGGTTAAAGTACCTTGGGATTGACAAGCAGCCATGAAGGGCCTACATAACACATGCCCCTGCTCTTGCGTTTATGTTGTGACTAGAATTACAGCTATTTTATCGGGAAGTGCTCCTGATCAACATCTTTGGGTTATCCAGGGACAACAAAAATGATCACTGGGGGTGGAGATTTACTGAGCCACACATGGGGAACAAACACCTATGACTATCCAATTTATTACACCACACAAAACCATGGGTGTTTGTGGCTAAAAATAATGAGGTTAGGGTCTATTTTGTCACTAGTGCTACGTCTTATACTTATAAGACGAGCAAGAACGAGGGAGGCGGAACCACGCTGCGTGACACATTGAGTTGTCTCTTTGAGGACGATATAGATGGCGCAGACAGAGCGCACATCAGACAGAGCTCAAAACGGCGCGAATTGAAGAAGACAGAGGGAAGTGATATTTATTGCGTCGATGCCATACTCACATGACCTGTCTTTCCAATCAAAGTAACGTTACATTTTCAAATGGACGCCATTTTTTTTTGGATGCCGGTGGTAACACCACACAAACCAAAAACACAACCGACGCAAAAATTAACAGTTAGTTACTTCCAGACCGGGGGAAATACCACAATGCTTCAGAGTGCTGCATTTGAATAAAAATGCCGGGGATCGGGGATTGTGAGGTACCGTAGGGAAGTGACGGTCCGCGCCCGTAAGTCCCATGTGCCACGATAATGACACGCCCCCATAAACTCGCGGCAGCTGAGCATATCTGCAAAGCCATTGGAAAACGATCAGGGCTTTAGCCAAGGAGTATCGCAGACGTGGGTGCGCCTCCCTCCGTTCGCGCTCAGTCTTAGAGTATAGACGTATAGCCTTAGGTGTTCAACGCTTGCCGCTCTTCCTCACAGCGCAGGGAGAATAAGTGAAGGACCGGCTTAGCAATGGTGGGGAGGCCGCAAGGGGAACGACGGGCGAGTGACGTTGCTCGTGCAGCTGGGGGCTATGGCGCCACGCAGTCACGTGCACCGCGCGCGCGTCTGGAGTGAGATATGCGCGACGCGTCCGGAGGTGCGTGTTGGTGCTGCCTCAGAGACACAAGTGATCCAGCTGAACGCGCGCGAACGCTCTTTGACGCCCAGAGCGGGAGTGTGCGCGCCTCTCGGCACAACGCGGGGGTTGCGGGAAGCCATGCTTCGCAGCAGGACGTAGGAAACGGAACCAGGGAAACTGGAGGTCCAGAGCAAAGGTAACCTCCAGAGAAGGATTGCTTCTTGGAGAACGTGAGACTTCTTTAAAGTGCATAGGACAGAAACAAGAAGGTTGCAAGCGAAACTAAAAAAACATAAGGTGTGCTTAGTCTAATCCATTGGCCAAGGAATGATAAGCCTGCTACCACGTCAAGGTGAACCCTACTAAAGCAGGTAACCTACACTACCAGACGATAAAATCAGCCTCAGTAGTATAAGAGTGACTTGTCCACAGTCTCCGGAACCATAGGGAGATAAGTAAACGGTCAAAGAGAGGTCCACAGGAACAGTATGCGAGGAGTACTAGCAGGAACAAGGGCTTGTGTAGTAAAAGACTAATAATGCAAAAGAGAAAGTCAAGAGAGGATTACTTCACGTCAGGAGAAGAGGGCAGGGTTTGCCAGCAACGCAGATGGCCATTGCTTTGCTTAGATCCTTAGACGGAGGATCTTGACGTCGCAGCTAGAGGGCGGCGATCAGAAGGTAAACAGTTGGTAAAGAAGGAACACGCCAGCATGGGGCGGTTCCGCGATCGTTACACTTAGTGTCTATTTTGATGCCCACTAGTGATGTCCTTGCATCACTTCCATACACAACAAAACACAAATACAATTGTAGAATATCAATAAGGAAGGTTACCCTTTATTTTCATGTTAGTTGTTCTTGCGGTTTTAGAAAGTTCAGATGCCCTGGGTCAACTCTTGTTCCAGGTGCTGCAATGATAACATGGAGCCATCAGGAATTGATGGCAATTGGGGTAGACTCTACGGCCCAGGTCTTAATTTCTGCCAGGTCACTTGCATAGGAAAATGAAACCTCTGCAAGCAAGAATGCTTGCCACTCCTCCCCCTTGCAAAAACACAGTATACAAGAAATAAATGCGCTCCATTAAAAAGGCTGCAGAAAAAAAAAGCCATCCTCTTCAAAAAACATAAGTGCGAATGTTCTTGACCCATGGGGAGCACAACTCGTGGGCCATAACGCTGTAATGGCCCAATCAGATTAACACAGTGGGGCCCAGCGTTTTTAAAAGGGGATTTAAGTCCGATTCTGAAGAAGCAGATATAAAAAAATTGAGTTTTCTGGAGCGACCCGGCCGCACCTGAGAGCCAATTCAGGCCAATGAGGGCGAACCGCTCGATGATGTCATGGCCACACCCCTTCGTAGCTCACCGATTGTCTCCTGCCTGAAGTGCCAGTTTCGGGTTGTTTCGCATCACCAGAGGGAGTGCGCCTGCCGAAGTGTGTGTATACAATCAAGCCTTAGGTCTGCGCTAATATAATTTATTTATAAACGTTTACCAGGACCGTAAGTTGAGATACCTCTCGTTTCAAGTATGTCTGTGCAGAGAGTTAAGACAAATAATAAATGGTTAAAAATAGTTACATAAGTGAACAGGGTATACATATATATACAAGACATTGCATGCACAGTTATAAATATATATTATAGGCGTATGTTAACAGTTTACAGACCAGATGTTAAAATGTGGAGACCCGCTGTTAGTTTGAATGAGAACTTAGACTGTTGGTGGATGTATTAGTCTCTCGGTAGGTTGTTCCATTTTGGGCTGCCAGTAACAAGTAAGAGAGGAGGAGACGGCACGGATACATTTGTTGAGCCTGTGGGATCATGAACAGTCTTTTGGGAGTTCAGACATCATGATAATGCTGCAACGTGGCCGGGGTGAGGGAGTGTTCAGATACGATGGGTAGATTGCCCTGAAAATTTGGAGAAAGGACAGAAAGGGATGAACTTTGGCTCCTAGACTCAAGTGATTGACACCCAAGACTTCTGTACGCAATTTGCAGTGATGTCTGTGTGTAGTTGCATTGGAGAACAAAAACGGCAGATTTGAATTACTAGATGGGTATCAAGTTGCTAATGTGGGTGTTGGGGTGCCGAGCCCTATACCTATGTCTCCATGTCGATATTGGCATGAACATCGCTGTGCGATTCGACTTTGACCAGCCGACTTAGGGAGGATTGTTCCTGTAAAGTAACACTGTTTGGCATGGTTTATGGATTTCAAGAGTATCATAGTGCATCCCGAATTTGTTAAGTGGAGCAAAACCATTGTGCCCAGGTGATTATAAAAACTAGTAGAACAGAGTAGCGCGGGTTGTATTACCGTGGCTCATGGTGTTTAGCGTTGGGGTACTGATCTGGAGCTCAGTCACGGAAGCTTTTTAGTCTTGAGTACCAAATATATTCTTTGATAAAGTCTTTTAAAGGACGATACAGCGTCAGGGTTCTGGCTCCAGTGTATGTCTACTTTTTGAGAATAAAGTAACTTATTTTATATTGCGGTTGCTTCCTTCTTTCTGATCATGTGGAGAAGTGAATGATTCTTACAGTATTTTTCCATTGGTCCATATACCATTGATTAAAGTGTCAGTGTTCAAAAAACAGTTTTTGGGGAATCCAGTATTCGAGAC
The DNA here is from genome assembly GCA_036426205.1 of Ascaphus truei. Classification (NCBI taxonomy): domain Eukaryota; kingdom Metazoa; phylum Chordata; class Amphibia; order Anura; family Ascaphidae; genus Ascaphus; species Ascaphus truei. The sequence goes on along the minus strand of WSYH01010477.1, from coordinate 5,384 downwards.
TCAAAAAAAGATGCAGAGCGAAAGTATGGCTCAAAGGGCGGAGAGGTTATGGACTGTGTCATAAGGATGTGTGTATGGACATCATGTGTATTGAAGCTTCCTTACAAGTGTGGGAAGGATCATGAGAAATTGAAGAGTAGGGGCACCAGACAGAGACGCTTGCGGGGCACCACAGGTGATGTCCAATGGGGTTGGGAGTTAGAGGCCGTGAGATGGACCACATATGGGATTACGACTCCATAGGGAGAGCGTTCCTTTAAACTGGTTTCAGGTCTACTAGTCCAGAGCACCTGGAGTTTGTTAAACAGGATAGCCTGATTGTGATCAACAGATCAAAAGCCTTTGCAAACAATCGGAATACTGCACAGTGAGTTGTCCCGTCCATTCCACACGGATTTTCATTGAAACTTTTCGCGGGTAGTTACAGTGGAGTGTTGGGGTTGAAGTCCAGATTCGGAATTGGCTAGGGAAATTTGTCTTGGTTATAGTAATCGTATAATTGGGAGTGACACATTTTCCGATGACTTGTATAATTTGAGAGAAGAGAAATGTTGCGTCTGTAGTTTCGAGACAGTTGTTTTGTCCCATGGAAGATTGGGGACAACTTTGGCAGTTATTACGGTCTAGGGATTGGCCTGCAGACAGGATAAAGTTGGACTAGGAAGCAATACTGGTTTGGGCAATGGATGGGGGACCAGCTCTTGGGAAATTAGGCGCTCATGCACTAGCAGACGAAAAGCGTTTATCCGCCATTTCTCGCCAATAAAAGCTTCCCCTTCAGTAACGCGAATAAGTGGCCAAAATCGGCAAATTTTGTTCCGATAAAAACACTTTATCGGAAGCACGGATTTGAGAAAGCACTTATCGGCACTTTTTGAACTCGGCGGAATTCAGGTAGCCCCGATCAGTTTCGTGCCTGATCGGCACTCCCGAATTGAGATTTTTTTGCCATCCGTCGGTGGGTGTATAAGAATCGCGGCAAGGTGACACTTAGAAAAAAATCGGCTCTAGTAGACCGGTGTCAGGAAATCGGCAGTTCTCCACGCTTCCAACAACAGAGCAACTCCTCCACGCAGGGAGCCCCTGGACAACACAAAACTATCAAGTCTCGATTCTCGGCACTCTCCTTGAAAAGCGCACACTTGGTAACCCCTGAACCACGGCTTGGACAAGACCATCTCCACTCTCCATCCGTGACTTCGGCAAGGCATCATTACTCTATTCTACAAACACGAGTACCGGCAAGTATTGTCTACCTACTACACCTGGGCATGGCCAACCGCTTCAACCACACTCCGGACAACAGCTCCCTTGCGCGGCGTGGTGTATGTACCAACTTCTCACTTAGCTCAGGGGATCGGGGCATGGTCTTTGCGGCAAGAACCGGCTAACATGCGAGCCCACAAGAGCAGAAGAAGGCGAACGACTATACCAGTTCTCTCTTAATCTGCTTCAGCAAAAAAGGCCATGGCGGATCACATTGTGGAACTACACGCCACGGTCGGCAGTACTCTCGACAGGATACGACCAGCGACCCAGCCAGATTGTAAGCCCCCACTCCGCAAGCGCATCAGTTAGCGGCTCAGATGTAAAGATTCCCTCCCCCCAAGAACTTATGCAGGGGAACCGCAAGATTGTAGGGGTTCCTTCTAAACCAGGTTGAGGTGCAGTTTGAATGAAAATGGCCCCCATCTCTACAATACTGATCGCAAGAAGGAGCTACTTTATAACTTCCTCACTGGTAGCGCCCTGGCTTGGGCTCCCACGGTTTGGGAGCGACGTTCGGACCGATTACCCAGATTGACCGGCATTTAAAGACCGAGTTTCTAACGAGTATTCGATTACGCCCACGCTCGTCGGGAGATGGCATCTGTTTATCTCTCTCCAGATCACTCAGGGCGAAGGCGATTCTGGTGACAAGTTTGTGTGAATTCCGGACTTAGCGCGCAGACTAACTGGGGACAAGGAGGCTCTGTTCCGATTTGGAAAGGCCTGGCAGACCATCAGGACGAACTAACTCCTCGCCCAATCCAGGCCGGATCAATGGATGGTCCTCATGGATTGTGGCGTGACGGTGGACAACGTATCCAGTGACGGCCGCTCAGAGCGTCAGCGCACCGCTTCCATAAAACTTTCACGTTCCGTGTTCTCCAGTACTCCCAGCAACACTCCTGCCCCCAATTGCTACCATAACCTTCGCTCACTGGAGTGCCAGAGGCAATGCAATTGGGGGTAAAACCACAGCACACCGATACGGCAGTTCCGCCAACGCGGGGATGTGTTTTACTGCGGATCCATGGAAAGTTGAGGTTCGGGAGTGTCCACTGCGTCCAGGGAAACGGGGAACACCATAAGTGAGTAAGCAGGGGCTCATCTTGGTTGTTGAAGGTCTCCACGTCCCTGTTCGTAAAGGTGAACTCACTAAACCTAAAAAATTACATTTCCAGTCCCTTTCAGGCGATAAGTTCAAGACTCTTTTGTTTTGACCCGGGCCGGCTTTTACATAATCAGGAGCATGGAGGAAACTTCGGGATTTGGAACTTCGCCAGGTTATAACGATACCACTCGAGAAGAAGAAGGGTTCCTGCATAACCGTGTATCAGAGTGGACGCCCCTACAACAGGCCACATCTCATTAGAGACGCCTCCCTTGCTTCTGTACTCAACAGTCGGCAATAAGGGATCTAGTATGAGTGCCCATTCACGCTCCTGGGATACCCATCACCCTTGGTCATTCCGGCTACAGCTTAACATACCCTCTGGACTTCCTTGCCTCCCATTCTGGAGGCCGAGGTAGCAGGAGAGACTCATCAACTGTGGCCAATACTCCTGTTCCCGAAGTTATTCTACCTTCGTTTACCATCAATTCTGGGAGTTCAATTAAAGGTGCATCATCAGACCTCCTTGTCGCAACAACAGGTACTTACGAGTGTCGATGATCTAGTGCCAGGTACTCCCTACCAAGTCCAACGACCTACCCTTGTCGTTACCAGAATTCACGATATGGATGAATAATCCAGGAGAATCTCAAGAACGGCTTATTCGTCAATCCAAAATTCCCAGCCAAGGGCTGGGTTTTTCTTCGTCAAGAAAAATGATGGGTCGTTGCAGGCATGCGATCGACTGACAGGTGTTTAATAAACCACATAACTATAAAAAATCGTTACCCCCTTCCCCTTATTACCGAAGTTCGATAAATTACAAGATGTTTTCCTCCAAGTTGGATTACGTGGGCCTAACCTGGTGCGCATCAGGAGGCGGGATGAATGAAGACGGCCTGCAACACGGTAGTGGCACCACTACGACATATCTGGTAATGCCTTTCGGCTTATGAATGCTCCCGTGTCTTCCAGGATTTCATCAACAACGTCTTCGTATAGTACTCAATATTTTTGTATTGTATACTTGGTGATACATGATTTTTTCCAAAGATCTCCCGGAGCCACATACGCCAAACATCTACCATCCTTCCCAGTCTCCGTGACTACCATTTGTACGCCCAAACTGGAGAAGTGCCACTTTCATCAGACCTGTACTCCGTTTCGGGTGGGACATCATTCCGATGAGGGGTTTATGATGGGACGGGTAACATTCAAGCAGTCACGAATGGCCAGACCAACATCTCAAGGCATACAACGTTTTTTAGGGTTCGCTAATTGTGTATCATAAGGTTATACGGAGTTTTTCCACCATTGTGGCACCCTTACTGCGCTCACCAAAAAAAGGAGTTGTCATTGCTTGGTCATACGAGGCATCTCCGCCTTCAAGGACACTCAAGGAAGCCATTTATTTCCGAACTATTCTCGTATCCAAACATTGTGAACTTCCCTTGTCCTGGAGGTCGACGGTTCTGATTGCGGCGCTGGTGCCGTTTCGTCTCAAGAGACGTCACGCTCTCCCAAGATAAGTTACATCACTGTCATATTATTCCAAGAAATTCTCGTCTAGGGCCGAGAGGAACTATGAGGGTGGGTACCAGGGAAGTCTGGCATGTGAAGATGGGTTCTTCAAGAGGGAGCACCTGCTGGAGGGTCGAACAAGAGCCATTTTACTAGTATCCGGGACACACGAAAACGTCTCTTACATAGAGAACGCCGACCCTTGGTCCACCGACAGGCTCGTTGGGCTCTTTTTTTTTTCTCGATCGATATTTTCACCCTTCTATATCCCTGGGACCAAGAACCAGTAAAGGCAGACGCGCTATCCCGAATATCATTTCTTCTAGAAGAGGGCCACTGAGGATCTTTGGAGACTTCCTTCCGCAAGGAGGATTCTGGCCACGTTCTTCTTCAAGATCTTGAAAAGATTTTGCACTCCCAGAAGAAACGCATCCCAAAGGAACTTGGTCGTTTCCCGACAAACAAACTCTTTGTCACCTTCCCACAATTTGTTCAGAGGCTCCGTGTCATTGGGGTCACTCTCTAAATTGACAGGTGCATCAAGGTTTTTAACAGAAGACTAACTGATCTCATTCGTGGAATTTCTGGTGGCAAGGATTGATGGCTCAGATTTCTGGAGTTACCCGCCGCTCTGCCCCACGTGCGATTCAAAGCCAAGAACTCCGTCAAAAGCTAGGTTTTCGGTTACACCTTCAGTTCACGACGCCCCGGCTCCCAATTCGATGACTCATCGTGGAGTTGCCAAGGTCAGAGAATGAGTCACATCTTGTGGGTCGTGGGCAAGGTTCAAAGATGTCACATTTCATCCACTTAAGGATTAATTGCAGATTGTTACGCCGGTGTGCCCGCACAGACCAGACCCGTTCCTTTCACTGAGGTGAGGAACGTATAGAAAGACCGCACCCGCGGCAAAGGAGCGTGTTGCGAGTGTGTGATTGGCTGTTGAAGGCAGGGGGATTCGACTTAGCAAAATATCTTGCCCGGGACCGGTCGTAGACAAGCCAGTTGTCGTGGCGTTAGCAAAGTCCTGGGATTGGAGAATGCGGAAGGTAGTTGGTCCAAGCAGGGGCTCAGAGACAGAGACGAGACGGCTCCGCATAGCCAGTGTAACCTGAGCGAAAAGAGAGGAAAACGCCAGTGTTAGGAATCCAAGTGAAAACTATGAGAGCAATGAATGATAGGAAGGACTGGCATTATAAAGTGGTGGCGACCAAGTCAAGAAAGTGAGAGCAGACCTGGATGATCTGCGTGGAGAAATCCTGGAAGGTTCCCTTGATTTGGCAGGAAGGGAGGATCTTTTGACAGGAGATCTTATTCCTGTGTGGGGCGGGGTCTTCCTGCAGAAGCAGTGAATAATTGAAATTCGACCGGCGACACGTGTTCAGGCGCTTTCCGCTTACACCTCCAGCTACCCTGCGACACCCCCCAGAGATAAAAATGGGAACCCTCCTCATGCTCCGTTTTGAACGACGTCGATCCGACCTTT
>WSYH01010476.1:0-23118 GCA_036426205.1 Ascaphus truei | reverse complement strand
GTGTTCAATGGAAACTATGCTGTTCACTGGCATTATTCTGCAAATGCATTTTTCTTTTAGTAAGGTGAAGCAGACATTGATAAAATAATAATTTGCAAATACTTTAAGCACAGGCAGATCAAAGTACAAAATAAATCAATGATTCAAATCTTTATTTTCTTAATTGTTGTTGTTATTTTTTTTAAACCATGACAGTTTTGTTTTACAACTGCTTTTTTTTCTTTCTATTTTAAGATATGGTCTTTATTTGTGGTGGTGATCTATATTAATTCTGTTAATTATTTGACTTGCCTACCATATAACGTTTTCCCTTTTTACCGCAATTCCACACTGGATGCTTCATATTTATGTTCTCTTCTGTCCTATGTATATATGTATGTATGTATGTATGTGGTGCTGGAATAACTTGTACATAGTATCATATGTTTATTACAATTGAATCAGTATATGGAATTTCCATATAAGGAACAGCTTTAATGGGTGTTTGTTTTTATAAGATCTCTGGAATGGTGTGAAAGTGACAAATTGCCCACAATGAAATATTTAGAGAGAAAACAATGCTTTTATTGATAGAACAAAACTGCACCCTAAACACACACACTCAGTGAGTTAACATTTTTTTTATCTATGTGAATTAAAAGGTATTTAAAGTATTTTACTTATCAGTCAACAATAGCATTGATGTGTAAAAAAAATAATCCTAAAGTCCTAGGTATTATTTGTATGCTTTTCTCACAAGCTTTTTATTTTGTGTCTTATTATAATATTATATATCATGTTAGAGTATTAGAGTGTTATGTTAGAGTATATCATAGTTTCATATTTTCCCCCTTATTTTTTCTAGTTGATTGTGAAATTATTTTTGGTCCGAAAAATATATAATACTTACAGAGATGCAAGTGGATATTAGATTTGATCTGAGAGTAGGAAACATTTTCAAAAAGAGACTTTGCACCTAATAGTAAAAATTCTATATTCTTGAAAATCCATCAGCCCATTATATGAACTAATATACATTTGCAAATCCAAATGAAAATATACAAGGAAGGAAAACTACATTATGAAAAAGTCATGTTACCTCATACAGGCACCACATGTTTGCAATACTTTTTTTACATCTTAATCATTTGTGGACTTCTAAACGACTTTCCTTCCGAGATGTGTATGAACCTATAGCCTCTGCAGCTAATGTGATTAGGCAGTTTTAAGATTAATGATATGGTTGCATACTTCCCATTTTTTTCCCTGCTGCTTTTTGTTTTATATTATCCTATCTTTTATGTACCATATATTTTTTTATATTAAACCACTTAGTTCACTTGCTGTCTTGAATGAAATTATCCAACCTTCATGTTCTCTAGAGACAGTATTAGTTTGTTTCTATTTTGTGATTAAGATCTGGTTGGTGGTTCTGCAGAAAGTCTTTTTGCTGTAGTTCACTTCATGTCATCATTTGTTTATCAGACGGCCTCATTGTCCCCTAAATCTACAGCAAAGTGCTGTTCTTAGTTTGTGTGGTCCTGGGTGTGGCTTCTCGAGAAGGGACACAAGCAAATCCTGTTGTAAAGTTCGGAGCAATGCACCAAGGTGTTTGTAGCAGCTGTGCTAGATGATGGCAAGTTTAAAGGGGCAGTTCCCCCTAATTGATCATATTTTACCCCCTCCCCCTTTACATCCCCTCCCCCCCCTGAGATGAAAAGGGCTATTTTTAGTTCAACTCCAGAAACCCTCTGCTTTCCGACATATATACCTGCATGGAGAAAATTGGATTTATCTCCTGCATTGTGAGGGCCAATAGGAAGCTGCAATGGCATCCGGGAATTCAAATAGACTCAAGTACTTTCACTACTTTTTCTGGTATGTATCTTGAGAACCATTGCGTTTTGCACATATTGCTTTATGTATCACTGGTTAAATTGACCTACCAGTTTTTCTACCATGTATGTAAAGCATCTTCATTCGAATTATTGCAACATTTTGCTTCAGCTGGTAACTTGTACCCCACATGCATCGCGATCAACTGCTTCCAGTAGTAATGTTAGTGGAAACTATTTGTTTTGCACTGGATTCTTGTCAGCTAAGGGCGTTATCTGACAATTTTGGCTTAGTTCTCAATGTATTAATAACTTTACAATAAATATGCTTTCTGTTTATTACTAGGCTTCAACATGCTGAGTACCCAAGGATAAAGCTACGTGTCACTTGTCATCAGTAGAGCCACCATCTCTGCCAAATTCTAGATTAAAATGAGGAATATAGTCGAATAATTTCCAAAGTGAATACAAAGGGGCCTATGCACTAAGCGCCATTAAGTGGCTTTAAGAGCGCAAAGTACCCTTTAAGCCCGATAAGGCTGCAGTGAGATTCACTAAGCAGTGATAACTGCGCTTTATCGGTCTTAAAAGGGCTTTTTTTAGCCCTCGGCGCAAAATGCGCACAATCAGGCTATTGCGCTGCTTTTTGCCAGTTCTACAGATTCACTAAGCAGCGCTAAGGGAATCGGCCTTAAAAAACGCGCCAAACAAACGCGCCAGCTAAAGGTAGGCGCAAAAGAAGCTGGACTTAGAAAAAATGTCTTTGTTTACCTTTTTGCTGGCACACCATCCATACAAAAGGCCCGCGGGGGTGTCCGGGGGTCCCCGTGGGCGTCCGGGGTCATCCGGGGGTCCCGCGGCCATCCGCTGGCCTTAGGTACCAATGGTGTGCACCCCAAAAATTCAACAATGCTCTAAAAAAATAGCCCAGTCCCTTAACACATACACTATATTAATGGGCAAAATTACTATTATCCACATATGTATAATAATGCATTTGCCCATTAAATAAACATTAATCACAATAAAAACATTAAATACATTTTGTACTCACCCTTGTCTGGCACCCACGATGAAGGCCATCCGCATCTTCCTCCCCGTCCATACACTGGGGTGCTGAAAAATATACACAATAAGAAAAAGAGCCAAACTAATGTCCCCTAACCCCTTAATGACCTTAGCGGTTATTAATCGCTACAGTCATTAAGGGTTAAGCCACCCCGACCCGATACCCACCCTTCACCCATTTATTTGTACAGTGGCTTCATCATGTATATATAATTATACATAATATAATATATAATATTATAATATATATATTCTGTATATTCATGATTAACCAATATACAAATAAATACTGTACATGGCCAAATTCAAATCTCTCCCAATATCAAACAGCACCAAGCAAAATCAATATCTAAGAAATCCAAATACAAACACTCAATTTGACAATGTGTACATGATACAATTAATCTGTGCATCATGTATACTATGTCAACCAATGCTCCAAATCAAATACACTAATCCAAACAAAATACAAATACAATCATTAAAGAAAAACAAAGCATCAACACAATTAAATTATCATCAATTAATCCAATCACCAATCAATTACAATCCAAATCAATTACACACTTCAAATCCTACAAACAAACCATTGTGAAAAATAATCTATATCTACTATGTTTACTTACCATTAGATGAACCACTCACAGAAATCAAGGGGAACCGGAAGCACTGGAACAGGTAATCCAACAACAGGAACCAGGTAACCATAAAAAAAAACCTTACAATCCACAAGAGTCTGTATCTTCTTTCTTCTATTTGTAATCCATAGTGGGGGTCTTCTCCATCTTCTTCTGTCTTCTTCTGTCTTCTTCCGGGGTCTTATTATCTTCATCCGCCACGCCCTGGTCTTCTTTCTTCCATAGGAGGTCTTTCCTCCTCGGCGTCTAGCTTCAAAATGAGACGACATAGGCTTTTATAGGCCTATGACGTCACATTTTCATCATATGGTTCTCACGGTCCTGATTGGGCCGTGAAAACCATGTGCTTTGGCCGACAAAAAAAAATGATGACGTCATTTAAAGGCAATGAAAGCACAGACAATCAGAATGGCTGTGCTTCAATTGCCTTTAAGATGACGTCATGAAAAGAAAGATGGCTGTCCTCAAATGGTGTGGTAGCCAATCAGAGCGTGGGCACTCCATCCCAACTCTGATTGGCTCAAGTAGACCATGTGACAGAGGCTTTGGGGAGAACGGATGTGACATTATTGAAAGCCTGTCACATGGTACTTGAGCCAATCAGAGTTGGGATATATTCCCCACGCTCTGATTGGCTACTGTACCATGTGAGTGCGGCCATCCTTCTGTTCATAACGTCATCTTAAAGGCAATTGAAGCACAGCCATTCTGATTGGCTGTGCTTTAATTGGAATTGGAATTATATTCCTGACGTCCATTTTTTTAATATCCATTTATTTGCCCTGTATTTATGTATATCACTATGGCAGCCAGGGGAATAGTTCCTCCAGCACAGTGAGGACTCAGGATGCTCAGATGCAAAGAGAAATTGTGATGGTAGGGGACTCCATTATTAGGAAGGTAGATAGGGCAATCTGTTGCCGGGACCGCATGAACCGAACAGTTTGTTGTCTCCCGGGTGCTCGGGTTCGGCACATTGCGGATCGGGTAGACAGATTGTCGGGGGGGGGGGGGCTGGGACGATGGGAGAAAGGGTCAGTATTCCCAACGAAACTCTCCGGGATCTCATTGAGAGCTGGCGTTTTCCCGGTCTGTGGGGACACTGGGGTAAAACGTGAGTGGAATTGCCACAATACATACAAAGTCCGGCCGTGCGCCGACGTTGCTTCTCAGCAGAAGACAGCCTGTTGCCCCCCAACTGCATTGGTTCAGGAATGTCCCCGGAAGAAGGTGACGGAGCCACGAAGGTGGGAGCAAGACCTCTTGGAACCCGTTGACGGTAATGAGAACGTTCGTATCTCCGCTCCAGTAGGCGCTGATCCACACGGATAGCCAGAGCGATTAACTCCTCCAGGTTAGTAGGGCGATCTCGTGCGGCGAGCTCATCCTTTAGAGTTTCAGCCAGACCTTGCCAGAACGCAGAAGATAGAGCCTCGTTGTTCCAACCCGTCTCAGCAGCAAGAGTGCGGAACTCCACAGCATACAGGGCAACCGAACGATCTCCTTGAGTTATGTGGTGTAGAGCAGAAGCTGCCGTTAACTTCCGTGCTGGAGTATCGAAAACTCTTCGGAATTCCTCGACGAAAAGATCGATGTCCTGTGTGAGAGACCCCTGTTGTTCCCAGATGGGAGAGGCCCATGCCAGTGCCTGGTCGGTGAGAAGGGAGTAGATGTAGCCAACCCTGGAGACAGAAGACACAAAGCGAGAGGGGGAGAGACGAAATTGAACGAGACATTGGTTAATGAAACCCCGGCATCCTTGGGGATCCCCCGCGTAGTGTTTGGGAGGAGGAATACGTGGTTCTGGATTGAACGGAGGTATCGGAAAAGGATTCGCCGGTGCCACGGGTGGAGATTGGCGCGTGAGGACTCGAACTTGAAGAGTAAGGGCGTGGACGCTTTGCTGTAAAACATCCATTCGTTTATCAGATTGGTCCAGATAAGACTCTAATCTTGTAAAAAGAGCAGTATGGGCATTTAAAGTCCGCTCCACCTCAGCGGGGTCCATTTTTGGTGGGCTGAGCATAATGTAAGGATGTGCTCACCACAAACGAGACGGGACCGCGGTGCTGAGGTGGGAAAGGTTAGAACGCCACCCACAGCCACGTGGGCACGTCTTGAGAGTAGATTGGTCTGGGGTTCTGGATCGGGGTAGGAGAGGTACGGTTGGTAGGAAGGCCGTTTGCCAAGTCCGGGGTTGGAGAGAGGGACGTTGTAGTTTACCGTAAGCCAGGATCGGGAAGCCAGAGGTGCAGAGAGTCGTGTAGCCGTATGCCGAGTTCAGGTTGCCAGAGGTACAGGAAGACGTAGCGGAAGCCGGTTCGGTTCACGAGGAAGTCTGCAAAGAGAACTAGGGAGGCAGAGAATGGTGAGAACAACTGGTTCTATGCTCAGCCAACGAGTCAGTGATTCTGCCAGGTATATATAGGAGAGAGGGTCCAATAGCAGTGCAGCAAGGTGGAGGTGTGTAGAAGGGCCAGGATACCGCAGGGATAGGTCCAGAATGAGTCCCATGGGAGGAGCCATAAAGCCCAGTAGTCTGAGTGCATTTGATTGCAGCAATGTTTTGATGCGCTGTACCTTTAAGGGGTTGAGGCGACGCCGTGTGGCCATGCCTCCGTATAGCGGGGTTTGCGTGCGCGTGACCGGGTGAAGCCGCCAGCCCGAGATTAGAAGTGCAGTCCTGGCGTGCGCGCGCGCGCCCACGTGAAGCAGTGACCGGCGCTCCGGTGAGGGAATGAGAGTGTGCTGCGGGGATCTCCGTCGGAGCTGTAGGTGAGTGAGGAGCACGCCGAGGGCGGCGTGACTCCCAAACCCTCACAGGAAGAATCAAGTTCAATAGTAGTGCCGCAGGATGAAGTCACAACCTCCATATTAATGAACAATTGGTTAACTGAGGGAGAAGTTCATAAGCGACTTGAAAAAATTAACGTAAATAAGGCACCTGGCCCCGATGGCATACATCCAAGAGTTCTCAAGGAGTTAAGCTCAGTAATAGCAAAACCATTCTCTCCTAGACCCTCTACAATCTGGCTTCCGCACTGCTCACTCCACCGAAACAGCCCTCACTAAAATAACTGACGACCTCCATGCTGCCAAAGACAGAGGTCATTACACTCTGCTCATATTATTCGACCTCTCTGCAGCATTTGACACCATGGACCACCCTCTTCTCCTCCACATTCTCCATACTTTAGGTATTCGGAACAAAGCTTTATCCTGGATCTCATCCTACCTCTCCCATCGTACTTTTAGTGTCTCTTCTGCTAACACCTCCTCCTCCTCTATTGATCTCTCTGTGGGGGTACCCCAGGGCTCTGTCCTGGGACCTCTTCTCTTTTCTCTGTACACACTCTCTCTAGGTGACCTAATAACATCTTTTGGGTTTAATTATCACCTCTATGCCGACGACACACAAATATACTTTTCAACACCTGACCTTACACCTGCTGTACAAACCAAAGTTTCTGAATGTCTCTCTGCTATATCATCCTGGATGGCCCTCCGACGCCTTAAACTCAACATGGCTAAAACAGAGCTCCTCATACTTCCTCCCAAACCTGGCCCTACTACCTCCTTCCACATTACTGTTGGAACTACAATCATTCACCCAGTAGCCCAAGCACGCTGCCTAGGGGTCACATTCGACTCCTCTCTCACATTCGCCCCTCACATTCAAAACATTTCTAAAACTTGTCGCTTTTTCCTCCGCAATATATCTAAGATACGCCCTTTCCTCTGTTGTTCGACTGCTAAAACTCTGACTCAGGCCCTCATTCTCTCCCGTCTTGATTACTGTAACCTCCTGCTGTCCGGCCTTCCTGCCTCTCACCTGTCTCCCCTACCAATAAAAAAAATTCACACACAGCAGCCGCCCAAAAAATAAATAAATAAATCTAAATAAATAAATAAATAAATACATGAATATAAATAAATACATTTAAAATACATTTTTATTCATAGTGTAGATGTGCAGGGGGTCTCCGGAGCTGTACCGCATTGGTTTCAGGTCCGGGGACCCCCTGCTCCCCGATATAGAGCCCTCTTTATGAGGTGCCGGTATTCCTCTGCATTCAAGGTCCCGATCACGTGACCGCGGCCTGTAAACCAAGCAGAGGGATACCGGCACCCCCTAAAAGGCCCTTTATCTCGGGGAGCAGGGGGTCCCCAGACCTAAAACCACAGCAGTTCATCTCCGGAGACCCCCCTGCACATCTACACTATGAATAAAAATTTATTTTAAATGTATTTATTTCAATTCATGTATTTATTTATTTATTTAGATTTATTTATTAATTGTGCTGCTGCTGTGTGTGAATTTTTTTTATTGTGGGTAGTTGGGGTGGGTGAAGGGGGTATTATCCCCAACGGTGGTTGTTTAGAGCTTGAGGGGGGGTAGCGGGTGCACTTAAACCCTTCACGACTGTAGCGGTATTAACTGATACGGTCGTGAAGGGGTTAAGTGCACCCGCTACTCCCCGCAAGTCCTAAACTCACACCAAGGGCCAAATACCCCTTCACCCACCCACTCTACCCACAATAAAAAAAACAATTAAGCCAGCTAGCCCCACAGATGAATGTAAATAAATCTAAATCAATAAATAACGACATGAAGATAAACATATATATCTATATATAGGCAGCCTGACGAAGCTCCGAGTGGAGAAAATACAAGTAGGCCAAGCGGTGATTGGAGAGGAAGAGGAGAACGGCCAGACGCCAGTGACAGTCCCTCGAGAGACAGTTTCTAGTGGGAGCAGTGAACATGGCAGGTGGTCCATATGTTTGTATACGTTGATGGTTACCGACAGAGGGAAAATCTCTGCTGAGAGCCCGTACACGGATCGGGATTAATTCTACCTGATGCGGAAGAAAGACGCCGGGTCCTGATGTGAGAGGTCGGTGGAGAAGTCGCGGAGTTCTCATATTCACGACGTGTCTTCTGAGCGACTTTCCCTTCGTAAACACCTGACTATACTAGCCCGTTTTAAATCTCATAGAATGTTGGGTATGTTAATATTTTAGTTTTTTTCTTTTGTTGTTTTGACTCTCTTAGCTGTTTCCCTATCTAACAACGGTTCTTTGTTGAGTACCATACAGGTGTCTCACTTTTGTATCCACCTTACCACACCCATCCCCCATATCCGCGCTACCCACCTGATCATGCTCAATCGGTGTACGTAGCTCTGCTACTATATTCGCTATGACTCCACACCGTGATCTCGTACTGCAAGGGACGCCCTTCTAGGAAAAACCTTCCACCGACACCGATGTCCTCACAGGCGAGTGACTCCACAGACAAAAGCTTTGGTTTACGAACGCCCCGCTTTATTGTTGACACAGGAAGATGAGTTCGGGTCTTTTTATTTTCGTCCCTGAAGTTGGAGTAAAGGCAGTTTGCCTCTTATAGTGAGTCCGACTAGCTGTTGTAAATGAATTCTCACCAATTCTAATCTGTTCCGTAATTGAGTATTTTAATCGCTGTTCCTGATTATGATTTTTTCACCTCTGTTTCTCTTGCCAGTCTTCTCCATGACAGTTAATGGCGTCAGAATGGATCCCTATTGACCCCCCAATATGTATATATGGATACCGAGAAACTAACTCCCCCCTTTATACAATAGAGTATACATAAGCATATAAGACTAGATATGATATCATTTATAGCTTAGTCTCTCATATTAGATACTAATATACTACCTATATATAGACTTTGTATCATATTTATCATTATTGATCGGTACTCGTTATATATACAATGTATAATATAATATTACGCAGTACAATTTTAGTATATAGACTTAGTATTTTATATTCCTACATAAGCAATGCTATGAGAAGCTCATAGACGTCCTACATCATTAACACTTTCCAGGGTCACACAGCTGAGCACATTACCCATTGCAATTTCCTTTCAACTTATGCCTAATCTTGATCTTACAATCTAATCATTCTTATAAGTGACAAATGAGATTAGTAAAACCTCACCATTCCGAGATCATACTACCATTTTTTTTCACCCACGCATTTACAATTGTTATTTCTGTTTATGCGATAAATCGATTTTTCTGACTTCTACACTTTCCAGTATGTACACTTTCTTGCATACCTTTTTTTTATTGGGACATGTGCTACAAGTAATCCTTGATTGCATCATAGGCAGACATTCTATCCACCCCCGCTCACTCACCACTAACATATTGGTCACCTTATTTAAAGCATTATCTAAGTTTCATCTAATCATCCGCAACATCAATACCCTACAGTTATTAAGTACCATTACCAGGAAGGCTTAATCTATTCATAACAATTTTCAAAACTAATTAACGTTATAACCCCGTTTTTTCTATAACAGCATGCTATTCGTGAGCTCTTTATTCCGAGCAAATCTTACAACCCGCCACGCGGATTCGCCCGTATGTGAGGTTGTTGGCCCGCCGCTAAGCGCTGCTTGGAGCCGCGGCGACTCGCGCTCCCGGCTTTTGGCATTACCTGTACGCTCACCCAACCTATCCTAACGCACGTATCACCCACAAATCTGGCCGCGACCCTCCTGGCTTCCATCCGTCTGCTCCGCGGCTTCCCTCGGCCTTTCCCCGTACAACCCTGGGAGATGTGACATGTAAGTTGTGTATAAGCCACGGCCCGGCGTATTCCCCATCTACCACCGGGGTTCGTTTTTCTGGATTAGTCAGCATGGTGGCAGAGCAGAAGTGGAAGTTGGTACAGGAGGGTCCGTATGATTAGGGTGTGCAACATTTTGCAATTCTCGCTGCGACATGGAGGAGCTCTCGTCGCGAGCTGAGTGTTAGTTGGCGGGAACGCTTTTGGCGAGACAGAGCGCTTTTGTTGATAGTGTAATGGCGTCAGCTGTTTTCGCATCAGATTCCACGGTTAGCCGTTTCCTGGTGACTCCTTAGTGGCAAGAGATTCTATGTCGCCCTTACCTGGTAGCAGACATGAAAAAGGATTGAGTTTGTATCCGCCCATGTTATTACCCTTTTCTTCGTAAATACCCCCCCCACCATGTATGACTCCAGTCACCACCATTGATGGCAGAGAACACATGAAACAAACGCTCAATAATTCAGTTATAGTAAATCCACTGTCATATGTACTCACGCTGCGCTCTGAGCCATAATATCTGTGTGTATAGGGCCCTTGAAAAACGTACCTCCCCACACGTAATGTTTCTGTTTAATTCTCTCTTGCAATTGAGTGCTAATAACTGCTACGGTCGTGAAGGGGTTAAGTGCACCCGCAACCCCCCCGCAAGTCCTAAACTCACACCAAGGGCCAAATACCCCCTTTACCCACCCCCGCTACCCACAATAAAAAAAATTCACGCACAGCAGCCCCACAATTAATAAATAAAAATAAATAAATAAATACATGAATATAAATAAATATATATGTATATATATATATATACAGTATATACACACACATGATGAACCAATATACAAATAATTGTAGTAGGGTTATCAAAACCATACTGTACTACAAATAACACTTCTCCATACAGACACACTACATTACAATGAATTTCCTTTAATAAACCTAACTGATCTTACAATCTAAATCATCAAATGCCAATGAAAAAACTCACATTCCAATCATCACATTGCATTAACATTGTATTTATGATGCATAAAATCTATGCACCATATACATTCTGCAAATGAATGTGAACAATAGTATTGCAAGCTAAATACAAATACTGTACTCCAAACAAGTCAACTATTTTAAACAATCAAGTAAACATAAATCAATATATAAGTACCAACCAGAAAACAAAATTTAAAACCAAGGCTAACCCTTACAATACCAAGGATTACATCTATCTAATTGTAAAAAACATTATACTGTACACACATTGAAGCATTGCAATAAACGACATACAGTACAGTACATCCCCTGTATCTCCCTGCCTTAAGTGTAATCTGTGTAAAGCCCCCTCCCCCCTAATATTTCTGTAAAATCTCCCTGCCTTGAGTGTAATCTGTATAAAGCCCCCTCCCCCTATTGTGTCTGTTAAATCTCCCTGCCTGTGTTCTACTGATTCCCTGGCGCACTACCCGATATTAAACCGACAGAAGGAAGGTAGCCCATCAATCGATTGCATGATATGAAATGAGATCCACAGTCCAGACTGTCCCGTTCTTTAGATTGGGAGACTTGTCTGGAAATACAAATGAAACACCCATTGGCTCGCATACCCTATGTTCCATCGCTTGTTTCATTCACACCCCCACCGTTGGCTATCTTCTACTTACTTAAAAATAAGACAGAAATTGGGCGCCTCAAAAGTTTCTTTACTTCTCCCTACGGTTGCTCCAACGTTAGCCGCTACTGTACACAACGATTTTCACTTTCCAGCATCATCAACACCATAGCCGATTGGGAACAGAAAATGGGCGCCAATGATGTGATACTAGAAACATTTATTATTAAAAAATACAATCCGGCTTAAGACATTGAACTCACCTGCTAAAAAGCCCTATGGTGTCCTACAACTGCCGTCCGCTTTCAGCATCAAGATGCCGAGGGATTGGCAGGAGTAGGGCTGGTAATCGCGTGGTCCCCGCTTCGTGGGCCGCGCACTCGGAGCGCACTGGTCCCGTCCTCCGATGACGTTCCCCGCCAATCAAGACCCCTCTTCTTCTATCTCCTGCCCAGGTCTGCAACGTCGCTGCACGCGCTGCACGCGCTTGCCAAACTCCACCCCTACACTCGACGTTTTCGTGACTCTGACGTCACTGTCTTCCGCAGAGAATGGAGCAGTGAGGTCCTAGAGGTATTTGATGACTTTGGTGCATAGCTGCCGTGTGTGTCCCTTGGAATGGATGTCCTAATTGGGAAGCTCCTGACTAATTGTCCACATTGTTTTCGCTGTTATCTGCAATTCGTGTTGCAGGTTTAAACAAACCTTCAGTTGGCCTGGAGAATCGATCAAAAGCACACCATAATACACCTTCTGCATACTGTGAAATCATCTTACACAAAACAATTCATATACATACATTTGCCTAGTACACTTTCATAAAACAAATAATGAATAAACCTCTAATGATTAAAGTAAGAAAATAAAAGTAATTAAGCAACCTTGTGCTTCTTATTTCATGTGCACTGAATCTTATAGCTAATTACTACGAGCTCCCTGCCAGTGGACAGCATATGACGGACCCAGAGGGTGTAAAGAGCAATACTTTTGATACAAGATCGTCATAGCCTGTGTTAGGTACATATCAACAAACAGACGGAGTATACAGCACCTAACTAGTCCCCCTCAAAAATGCTGCTAGGAGTCCAATTGCAATGTTAACGAGGTCCTCTTCGGTGTCATGGTTTTGAGGGTAATATATCCAGTAGTCTTCTCCGTCTGGAGTATTAGATGTCTTTATTCCCTCACCACCTCCCAATTTGCTTTGGGGACATTCAATAACCTTTGCAGATGTAACCCTTCTGGATTTTGTCCCATGTTTTATTTTTAAGGACTAACGAGACACTACTATGTGTCTCCACGCCCCTTTGATATTATACACATGTTCTGCAAGACGGCGTTTCACAATCGGTCTACCTGTCCTCAAGACTCCTTTTGTGGTCTAACCTGTTATATTGCCATGTGGACTACAATAATGTAGGCAACAGGTAACCATTGAAACCCGTTCTTGCAGAACATGTTTATAATATCAAAGGGTCTGGAGAACACATAGTGGTCTCCATCACTTTAAAAAAAAATACACATGGACAAACTCCGGAAGGGTTTAATCTGCAAAGCGGATGAAATGTCCCAAGCAGAATTGGAGCGGGGGAGATAAAAAAAATCTAAATCCAACACATGCGCAAAGCCTACTGGCATAGATACCCTCACAAACACTGACCGCCCGCGAGGACTTAACATTGAATTTGACCTTCCGCGGCTAATTTTTGAGGGATGTTTCGTCTGTAACATGCTGTTGTTGAATATTACCTACCCAGGCTCTCTGATCTTTTATTCAAAGTATTCCTTTCCACTCTGGTTCCTATATACTGTCACTGCAGGGACTAGTATAATAGCTATCTTGCACATTGAAATAAGAAGCCACAAGGTTGCTTATTCTTTTTATTTACCCTTTAATCCATTAGAGTTTTATTCATGTATTTGTTTTTATGAGATGTATACGCAAATGTAATGTATAATGATTGTTTTTTGTAAGATATTTCACAGTATGCTGAAGTGTATTATGTAGTGCTTATTGCTGTCCAGGCATGAAGTGGTTAAACCTGCTACAGCACGACTGCCCTGATAACAGCGAACAAGTGGACAATTAGTCGGAGTTCCAATTAGGACATCATCCAATGGAAACACCACGGCAGCTATGCACAAAGGTATAAATTCCTCTAGCCCTCATAGCTCCATTACCCCTGAAGAAGTGACGTCAGAGTCCCGAACGCGCGTAGGGTGGAGCTTCAAGACGTGCCAGCGACGTCAGCGACGTGCAGACCCTGTGCAGGGAGAAGAGGTTTATTGGCGGGGAACGTCATCGGAGGAGGGACCAGGCGCCTTCGAGTCGGCGGCCACGAAGCGGGGATCCACGCCGATTCCAGCCTCCTCCTGCAATCCCTCGGCATCTTGCATGTAAAGCGGACGGCACGTTGTAGGACACGCATAGTGCTTTTTTAGCATGTGAGTTCATGTCTTTAAGCCTTTATTTTTTTACTAATAAATGTTTTAGTAATCACACTATTGGCGCCTTTTCTGTTCCCAATCGGTTATGGTGTTTGCTGATGCTGGAAGTGAAAATCGTGTACCGCAGTACAGGAATCAGTTGGAGCCAACCGTGGAGAAGGTAAGAAAACCTTTTGAGGCCCAATTCTGTCTATTTTTAAGTAAGTAGATGCAACGGTGGGGGTGTGAACACTGACCATAGGGTACTGCGCAATGGTTGGTTCATTTGTATTTCCAGACAAGTCTCCAATCTAAAAAGAACGGGACATTGTGGACTGTGGATCTCATTCATACACAATCGATTTATGGGCTACCTCCTCTGTCCAGGTTTAATATCTGGTATGGCGCCAGGGAATCACTGTATATGTTGAATATCTGTTCTTTCTGTTGTCATTTTTGTGCATGTTATACGACATCCTTGCTGGATAAGGTTTTGCTTTAATATTGCCTTTTAAGATGACCGTCATGAGAAAACCATATGGCACGACACCCTCACATGGTTGGTAGCCATCAGATGCGTGGAACTCCTCCTACTGCTAGATTGGCTCTAGTATACCCCTGTGACAGAGGCTTGGGGGTCGACAAGGATGTGACGTTCATTGAAAGCTTGTCCACAGCTACTTAGGACCAATCGAGCGTGTGGAACTCCATCCCTACTTACTCTGATCTTGGCTTATACGTCACATCCTTCTTCCCCCCCAGCTCTGTCACAATTGTATACTAAGCCACTCAGATGCAAATCATATTGAGCATTTGAATGATTTAGATTGTAAGATCATTAGGTTTATTCACTACGGAAATTACATTGTACATACTGGTGTGAATCTTGTACTGGCAGAGTGTTATTTGGTATCGGACCTAGGTTTTTGATAACCCTTCTAACATTTATGTTTGTATTTGGTCATCAGTCTGCGTGTGTAATAGTACTGTACCTAACGTAAAGGTCACCCTCATCTTACAGTAACGCTCCTCGGTTTCATGAAACAACCTCGATCTTTTTGTTTTTTTGCCTGCAAAATATCCACTGTACTTGCACACCTCTCTCCCACTCCAACTGTACACTTACAACCACACGCCCAATTCTGCCTCACCTCTGGCACTTCCCCCACTCCCCCTGCGTCATTTCTCACCCTTTCACCCTCCCCTATCCCTCACACCACTGCCCTTCTCATTCTCACCTGCTAGGCCGCAGACTGCCTCACCCCTTCCCGCCCGACGCCACCACTGCTCCCTTGCTCACGACGCACCACGCACACTCCCCCGCTCCTTGTCCCCTGCCACATGGCCACACTCACACCCGCTCAGCTCGCCAACACACGGCCCACTGTCAACGACCCCTTGCGTCATGGCCACAACTGCCGACGTTCCTCAAACCTCTTCCACGGCACCACACTCCTTTCTCAGACAACTTCTCAGCCTGCACCCTGCTACACTCAAAAGAAACCTGCATTCATTAGCTCCCACCTCTCCCGTACACACTGCACGACACATCTCACTGCACACTCGCGTCACATGCACCACACTGTGCGCCTCACCCACCTCCTCACTACTGTAGCCCACTGCCCACCACCTTTTTCACACTAGTCATTCAGCCTACCCCCGTTTACACTGCACGCCCGTCCGTCATTGCCCGACAGCACCACACCACACCCACCCAGTCAGCACGCACACACACACGACCCACACTTCTTTACTGTGCAGACACCCGATCGTTTACTTCAGCCTCTCACACCCCCTTTCAGCACCCACACCTCCCATCACTCGACTCGTTATTATGCGACTCTATCGGTCACAGACAGGCTCTCCCCCCATCCCCCCTACCTATGAGTATGGGTTGTAAACATACCCATTAGATTCACTTGACCGGCCCCGTCTAAGTAGCACCCCTAACCTGTGACAGCTACTTGGTGTTTAGGACTCACGGCTTCAGGCCACTAATTGCGAGGAGAGTTCACCCCTTAATATGCTTAAAGAATCATTCTCGCAGCCTTTGCAATTGGATTTATGATCACTGCCTGACAATCATTCGATCAAAGCCTAGAAGGGTTAAGGACCACATCTCGGTGTAACCTGCTGCAGCTTTCTTCCCGATGACGGTGTCAACCACTTCATCGCTACACGGCCAGCACCACATTGGTTGATAATCATTAGCCAACCCCCCCTCCTCACCCCTGCTGTTAGGTGACACCGCAAACTGGAAAAAATTATCCTAAAGCCAAGGCCACATTATCCCTCACGTCGGGAGGCTTTGTACGAATGCGTTGCTCAACTCTTATAACACTGCGCACCAATGCTTAGATATTACAATGATTTTTCATTTCTCTTTCTGGATTATCATATATCAATTAGGTATCCTGTAGAGAATAATTTAAAAATCCACCATAATAGAGAGAACAACCGTTGCAATAAATTCTCCGACAATGTGAGTGGATCCCTCATAGTTATGACATAAGATAAAATCATACATTATAACATCGCAATAGACTTCGTCAGTACCAGGAATAATCCTATATAGGCAAAATATACATACCACACACACCTCTATCACAACAGCACAACACACACAACACACCCCACACAACCACACAATCACAAACAACACCAAACCACCACCACACACGACACACACATATCACCACACCACACACTCGACCACATCACACACACACACATATCACAGCTCCTTCCTCCCTATCAGATCTCCGTCTGCCATTTTTTTTCAAAAAAATTCTCTCCGCCCCGTTACTAACGCGGTCCTCGGGTTGGGCACCCCGAGGACCGGCGTTATAACGGGGTTTACTGTATATATTATATATATTATATATATGTATATGATAATAGATATATATACAGTATATTATAGCAGTTAATATCCAGTATATACAGAGTATAGTGTTATAGAGGGATTGTTATTATCTATAATGTAAGGGATTGTGTAATAAATAGTATACTGTATATATATATATTATTTTATTTTATATTCAATGTATTTATTTATTTATCTTAGAATTTTATTTATGTAATTGTAGCAGGCGTGCGTTGGTGCGTGTAACTTTTTGTTATTAGTTTGGGTATCGGTGGTGGTGAAGGTGGTGTTTGGCCCTTGGTGTGAGTTTAAAGGACTTGCTGGGGGGGTTCGTGGTGGCACTTAACCCCCTTCACCACGGTAGCATTTAATACCGCTCACGTCGCGTGAGGGGTTAATGTGCACCCCCGCTACCCCCCGCAAGCCCTAACAACCACCTCTTGTGGGCGCTAATAACCCCTTCCCCGCACCCCCACGTACCGCACATATAAAAAAATTCACACACACTGCAGCAGCGAATTAATAAATAATAAATACAATAATACATTGATAGAAATAAATTACAATTTAAAATACATTTTTATCATAGTGTAGATGTGTCAGGATGGTCTCCTCAGCGGTAGCTGAAATGCTTTGGTTTTAGGTCTGGGGACCCCCTGCTCCCCGAGATACACAGCTCCCCTTTGAGGGGGGTTTCCGTATCCGCTCTGCTTGGTTTACACATGCCCGCGGGTCCACGTGATCGGACTCTTTAATGCTGAGGGATCCGTCAACCCTCATAAAGTGGGCTCGTTGTCTCTGGGTAGCAGGGGTGTCCCGGACCACTGAAAACAATGCGGTTTCAGCTCTGGATACCCCCTGCACATCTACAACCCTATGAATAAAAATGTATTTTACAATGTATTTATTTATATTCATAGTATTTATTCTTTTATTTAATTTTTTTTTTTTTTTGGTGGCTGCTGTGTTGTGGAATTTTTTTTATTGTGGGTAGCAGGGTGGTTGGAAGAGGGTATTAGCCCCAAATGCATGGTTGTTTATGCGCTTGCGGGGGGGGTAGCAGGGGTTAACCCCTTCATTGACCAAGCGTATTACTGCGACGAGGCCTTTGAAGGGGTTACTGCCCCGCACCCCCCCGCAAGTCTAACACTCACACCACGGCCAAATTACCCCCTTACCCACCCCCGCTATCCCCAATAATCGCGCACGTGGTTACCCCCTCATTTCTTGAGCGGCTATCAGCATGGATACAATGAAGCAGCATTTCTGTTGATTTTTAATAATATTGTGCAGCGAGCCGCGGGCCCCCTGAGCATAGATTTCTGCTCAGGGGACCCCCTGCCTCACTGTACAATATTATGTAAAATAGGAAATGGCTGCTCTTGCACCACTAGCACTAGCTCGCTAAGGTACAGGAACGAGTTTTAATTCTAATATGCGTTTTATTTACTGTCATGTGCATATAGGGTCCTCGAGCAAACCTGGGTTTTAGTTCCGACCCGCTGTTCCCGAGATACAGAGGCCCCCTTTATGGGGTTCGCTGTTTCCCTCTGCTTTGTTTACATGCCCGACCGTCGACGTGATCGGGACCTTTAAATGCGCAGGGATCCGGCACATATAAAGGGGGCTGTAATCTCGGGGAGCAGTGGGTCTCCCAGACCTGAAACCAACGCGGTTCAGTCTCCGGAGGACCCTACACAATCTACACTATGAAAAATGTATTTTAATATTTTAATGTTGCCGATGTTTGCGCGAGAATGCGTGGATTTTCTCTCTGCTGCAAACACTATCTCTCCCCCGCCGTCCTTATGTTCATTGATGTGTCATAATCAGTACCGTATGTGTACATTACTGTATGTTAGGGGTTTTAGGGGTTGCGTATACAAGTATATATATATATACAGCTAAACCCCGGTATAACGCGCTCGCTATAAAACAAAAACCGCGAATCGGTTATAACGCGTCTGAGCATGGCTCCCGTAATTGAAAGCCTCCATTTTTTGCCGGCTACTGCATCTCAATTTTTCCAATTTCCCCGCCTTACACGCTCCCTCTTACAGCTCATCCTCTCCTCTTCCTGCTGTCCACGTGCTCATCGCTCTGCCCCGTCCCCGTCATAGGGGAATTTTTTTTTTTTCATAAACATTCAATCAACTGGCTTTATGACTACCAGACACAGACACAAATAAACAATTAATACATTTTGTACAAAACACATGCAGGTATTGACCTCGAGACCTTCTGACCATGCATGCCCTCTTACCATCTAACACCTCTAACACATAGGCTTGGTGTGACAGCACAGAACTATAATATATTTATCTTCTACAACACAAGGTACATGTCATGTGAAATGTCATGGGGGGGGGGGGTTAAATCTTAAGTCTATGTTCTCTCTGTCTATGACGCACACTTCTGTGGTCTAGTGGCAGAACTTCTTACCATCTACCACCATAGACAATGGGTCCTGGGTTCAATTCCTGTATGACATGGGTATAATTACCCTTTTTTCCTAATTCATTATTTTAACCTTCTTTTGTTATTTATAATAATAATTCTTTATATATCTTATACATCGAATTATTCCTTAATCAATATGATGTCCATTAATAATAATTCCTTCTTACATCATTCTTTATGATTAATTTGTATTAGTAATAAGGATGATGATTAATTATTATGTAGCAGTTTAATTAACTAATTATAATTAATAATTTTAATGTATTAAGTATTATTCATAATTTTTTTTTAATAATTATTTATTAATAATACTATTATTATTAATTAGATTATGATTAATAAGTATGATTATTAATTCTCATTAACAATTAATAATTTTGTGACTAATTAATAGTATTACTATCCCGTAATAATTATTAATGACCCAATTAGTAATAATAATTATTATCCTTAATTATTACTAAACTTTTAATACTTAATAACTATTAATAATTTAGTCGTATTCCCTAATGTTTTGTATCCTCATTAGTCTTAATAATTTATTCTTCCTAATTGGGTGCTCTCCTTATTAAGTCATTTTTACTACTTCCTTAATTCCTACCATTATTCCTCCTTACTAATTCTTACTCCTTAGTCAGTCTTAAAGCTGTTTTCCTTACTCTTCCTTCCTTCCTAATTCTTATTCCTTCTTTCGTACTACTTATTACCTTCGTTTCCTTCACTGTCATCTCCTTACTCCATCATCCTTTTAATAGACATAATTAACATAAAAAGATTAATAATGAATTATTATTAAACATCATTATTGATTAATTACTAATTATTATTTAATAAAGAATATAAAGAATTATAATTTTATAAATTAGTACAACATAATTAAAATAATAATTTATTAAAAAAGTTAATTATACCTTTCATACTGTATATGTTGTAATATCTGTTCCTTTCTGTTGTAATTTTTGTGCAATTAAAGCAAAGCCATTCTGATTCGCTGTGCTGTCATTGTCTTTAAGTGACGTCATCATTTTTATTTTTATCGGCCAAAACACATGGTTTTCACGGCCCAATCAGGGCCGTGGGAACCATATGACGAAAATGTGACGTCATAGGCCTTTAAAAGCCTATGTCGTCTCATTTTGAAACCAGACGCCGCGGAGGAAGGACCTCCAGAGAAGAAAGAAGACCAGGGCGTGGCCAAAGATGGAAAGAAGACCCCGCCCCGCCTGGTAGAAGATAGAAGAAAGAAGAATACAGATGAAGATAAAGATGGATTACAAATAGAAGATCCGTGGATTGATTTGGATTTTTAGTTTAATGTTTATTTTTTTGTATGGTTTATTATTTTATGGGTTCCTGTTCGTGGATTGGTTCGTGAGTAAGCTGTGCAACGGGAGTCGGTGGGGGCAAGTAATGGTAAGTGAACTAAAGAAATGTATTTTATTTAACTTGTTAATTTTTTAAAAAGCTTTTTTAACATGTGTATTTTTTTTTTGTGGTATATCATTATTTGCCACTGTATGTATGTATGTATATATGTCTAGAGAGATATATACATACAGGGTAAGAAATGATGTTGTTTTTAAAGCTTGATTTGATGTGTTTTAAATTAATTTGTCTATGCTGCTATGCTTTATTGTGAGTTTAAAGTATTTTAAAATTAGATAGATGTAATTGTTGATATTGTATTGTGTGTTTGAGGGAGGTCAGGGCTAGCCTTGGTTTTAAAGTTTGTATATTTTTTCACATGCTGAATTGTTCTGCTCGAAGCGTGGATTAGTTAATTGTTTCATTGTTCGGGATGGACTGTCAATTGTTTAGGGATGTAAATAATGATTGCTACACTGCCGACACAGTTTATCCGAGTGCGGCTCATTCCGCAAGCCGGGAAATGTCCCGGCTTGCGAGCCGCACTCCCTCAGCGTGCCGCGCATCACCGATGCGCGGTCACGCATCATCGGGTGCCAGCGCCCCCTGCACGCGCGTCCAGGGCTCCCCGAGGGAGCCCTGGTGTCCCGCGATCGCGGGACGGCGGCAGGGGGTTCCGGGGGACCCGGCGGACCCGGCAGCGGTAGGGAGAGCTCTTCCGCTGCTTCGGCGCGCGCCCGTCACCCTGCGGCGCGCGCCAGGATACTGCTGCGGCCAAGAACGGGCAAATGCTCGAATAAACTTGGCCGCAGCAGTAATTGATTTTTGTTTACTTGATTGGTTAAAATAGTTGACTTGTTTGGAAGTGTTTATATTTTGCTTGCAATGATATTGTTCACATTCATTTGCAGAATGTATATGGTGTATAGATTTTATGCATCATTTATACAATGTAAATGCAATGTATTGATTGGAATGTGAGGTGTTTCATTGGCATTTGATGATTTAGATTGTAAGATCAGTTAGGATTATTAAAGGAAATTCATTGTAATGTAGTATGTCTGTATGGAGAAGTGTTATTTGTAGGACAGTATGGTATTGATAACCCTTCTACATTTATTTGTATATATTGGTTCATCATGTGTGTGTGTATACTACATATATATATGTATATTATGTACATATGTATATATATATATACTGTATACTGTATATAGTTGCATGATGAAGCCACTGTACAAATTCATGGGTGAAGTGTGGGTATCGGGCCAGTGTGGCTTAACCCCTTAATTACCTTTGCGGTTATTATCCGATAAGGTGTTTAAGGGGTTAATTGATTTCTGAATGTAATTGCAATGTATTGGCTTTGTTTTGGCAATGTATTTTGTGGACAAGACAAGGATGTTGCTGGCGACAGACACTTCGTATTGATGAGGTCAGTAGTACTTTATTTATTTGAATATGCTAGTTAATGTTTTTAATAATGGGCAATTAATCTATTATCCATATCTGGATAATAGTTATTTTGCACATTATTGTACTGTAGGTGTTGGGGGGAGTGTATGTATTGAATGTATAGGCCAGGTTTATTTTTTTACCATTCAGGGTTTGTTCCGTGGTTCTGCGTGGGACCTCTGGAGACCACCTGTGGTTTCCTCGGGTATCCCATGGGTACCAGGCTGGTGGTTCCACGGGTGACACATGCGGGGATGAAGCTGTGTGGTCCCACTTCTGTGGGGGCACAGCCGACCCGTAGTCTGCAGGGATGAAGCTGTGTGGTCCCACTTCTGTGGGGGCACCGCCGACCCGTAGTGAGCACCCGTGAGTTCCCCAGACCCCCGTTGGAACCACCCGAGGCCCCGCAGACACCTGTGGGTCTGACCCGGGGCTCCCAGACATCCTTGGGCCTACCGTGGGGACCCAATTGTGGCCCACGGTGATCCCAAGGAGACCACCTGGGGGCCATGGTGCTGGCGGGACCCACCAGCAGGCCTCCAGAACCTGTTTAAAAAGGGCTGCTGGTACCCTGTAGGTTTGTCCAGGTGCCCCGCCAGCCCACCGGGGACTCGCGTGGGGCTGCGTTATGAACCCTGTATGTAAAAGAATAAATCATGTATTTATGGAGGGGCACAGGGGGTGGGTAATGTATTTAATAAATAGAATGATGTTTATTGTGGGTCACTGTGTTGTTTTTATTGTGGGTAATGGGGGTGGGGTGGTGGGTGTTTCCCCAACAGTATGTGGGTAGGCCTCCCT
>WSYH01010475.1:0-23118 GCA_036426205.1 Ascaphus truei | reverse complement strand
AATGTTCATATATAAACTAGAAACATCCAATGTTACTAGTATAACATCACTCAAGTCCACAGTCAATCTTGCCAGTCTATTAATGAAATCCGTAGTATTCTTGATGTACAGGTAGCTGGGCATTTGGATCACTAGAGGCTGTAGATGGAAATCCACAAATTGTGATAGTGGTGGCATAGGGATCCCCTTGCTGAGATAATTGGCCTCCCCAGCGGTGAAGTGATCGATTTGTGGATCTTCGGTAAGATATATAAAACAGGTATTACCAGATGTGGTTGTGTAAGAAATGTACCCGTTTCTTCTGTGATCCAACTGTTGTTAATACCCAACTGGATCACCGAATCCACTTCCCATTTGTAGGTAGAGGTGGGATTGCCATTCAGCATTTTGTACTGTTCAGTGACATTCCGTTGTCTCAGCACCTCAGTATGTTATTGGCTGTAGTCCATGAAGCCTATGCCACCCCCCTTATCAGCAGCTTTAATTATAATGTTCTTATTGTCGCGTAATGCTCTGAGTGCCTGCTGTTCAGCTGTAGTGAAGTTAGTAAAACTCCTCTTATACTGTCTCACTTGTTTCCTAGTGTCAGATTCCACCAAACCGATAAAGGTCGAAATATTAAAGTTGTACACTTGTGGATCGAACGTACTGACCTGTCGGAAAGGATGCATGATTGGTTCCTCCATGGTTGGAGTCTGTGTGTTCTCTGTACACCTCCCGAAGAAGTCTTTTGAACCTAATTGGCGATTAAGTCTGTATAAGTCGACTTCCCAACCAAAGGGGTCCTGTGTTTGCGTCGGCACAAAGAACAAACCTTTACTCAATACACTTCTTTCAGTCGCCGTTAGCGAGTGTGAAGAGATGTTAAAGATCACTTCCTCTGTGCGCGCCCCTTTGGCACACCCCTGTTCTTGGATTCTCTTGGTAGAAACCTTGTTCCTCCCACCACCTTTCTGGAACGGTAGCCACCGCCGAGGTTTGGTAATGGTGGTTTCGGGTGGGGTATCGTGCCTTGTCCTAAAAATGTCCCAGTAGGGGGGGGCGTCCTGACCATCCGAATGGTCAGTATCGCTGGTGTTGTATGCACTGCCCGTTGCCGCTGCCCATCGAGCCCTAAAGATGTTCCTCCTGGAGTCTGTTCTCCCAGATGTGGGCTCTCCGATGCCCAAAAGCCAATTATAGATCCAACGTACCTTGTAATCAGTGTTCACCTGTTTTCATTTGTCCCTTTTGTACTTGATAAGGCTCTCCCTGTATAGATCAACAGCCATCTGTATTTTATCTAACCAATTGGTCTCAGTTTCAGCTACCAAGGTTTGTTCGTGTCTGTTCTCAATGACAGCAATCTCTTTCTGGATTTTGGTAAGTTCCTTTGTTGCCTGTTCAATGTCCAAAATCATCAAGTCGAACGAACATTTATTTGAAATGCTTATCCAGCGCTTACAAAAGTCTGGATCGCTGCGACCAATTGTGGGTTGGTTCTTAATTCTAAAACCCCTGGGTAGCTGCTTTTCTCAATGATAATGTGACAGGGTCGCGCCGTGAAGAAAATAATCAACCTCCTTCTTCTTAAGTTTCAGGAGGTCATTAAAAACATCAGAAGCTTTCTCAGGTCCAAAAATATCCTCCACAAGATCAATGTATCTGATATTGGTGACTTCCGTTTCACTGTAAATTAATGTATCCGATATGGATGAAAAGATACCCGCAACGTCTGGAAACTCTTTCATAGCCCAAAGTCTCTAAATAAAAAGTGAATATATCTTAAGACGTAAGAGTTGGTAACCATGCGGTAATCACAACCGCAGAGGAACTATAAGCTGGGTGCTCAATTCTTAAAAATAGACAAAGATAGGAACAATTGGCACTCGACAAGTGTATTATGGTAGGTGCTATATATATATATATATATACAGTGTTCGACAAACCTATACATTTGCTCGCCCCGGGCGAGTGGATTTAACCCCCAGGCGAGTAAATATTGGCCCAAGCAGCACACGTTTGGTACTAGGTGGCGAGTAGATTTTTTTGTGTGGGGAGTAGATTTTTTGGTGATTTGTCAACCACTGTATATATATATATATACGCACCTGTGGCAGGACGGCCTGTAGCCGAGGTCAGGGAACAGTCCACACGTGTAGTTTCAGGATAAATGAAAACGTTCAGTGGCTTTATTTCTCCACAGCAACATAACATGCGGGTACACTGTCCCTTTAAGCAAATAAATCCTGCTCCATGTTGGGAGAAAACTGACTAACACAGCAGTCCTAGCTAGCAGGCTGGCTGGCTAAACCATACCCAAACCGTAAGAGTCTTTTTAAGCAGTCATGCAAACAAATGAAAGAAATCTTACTTTGGCTGCAGTAAGTAGTGTGCTGTATCCTTCTGGCTAGCAGCACATCTATCCATGTGCTCTCATCTGAGACAGGCAGCTACTGCTGGTAACAAGATCCTTATCTACCTTGCTGGCTCTCAGGTGTCAGCTTACATCATGATTAGCTAGCTTCCACCTGAGTTAACCCTTATGAGTGCTGGATGAAGCACTCAGACATATGTTTCCCAGGCATAACTGATAGGGGTTGACTTCACCCTATCACACTTAGCAACAGAGGAACTGTTCCAAGGTTTGATTGGTCCTCTCCGTCTCACCATTGGACTGTGGGTGGTAGGCAGATGAAAAATAAAGGTCAATGTCCAACCGGTGACAAAAGGCCTTTCAGAATCTCACAATGAATTATGAACCCGTCGGAGACAATCTCGGTAGGCAAGCCATGCAGGCGGAATAGCTCTCTGATGCAAATGTCTGCCAGCTCAGGAGCAGAAGGAAGTTTCTTCAGAGGGATGAAATGTGCCTGTTTGGAGAAGTGGTCAACCGCGACAAGGATTACCGTCATGCCCTGGGAGGGGGGAAGCTCCACTATGAAATCCATGGACAAGTGTAACCAAGGGCGGGATGGGACAGGAAGGGGATGAAGTAACCCGCATGGGAGATAGTGCAGCACCTTGGTTCGTGTGCATACCGTGCCGGCCGAGACAAAGTCCTTGACGTCTTTCCTGATCTACAGCCACCAGAAGGTCTGCTCAAGAAACTCAGCAGTTTTCTTAATACTTGGGTGACCCACAAATCTGGATTTTTTACCCCATTGGAGAACTTGAAGAGGGGGGGGGGGGCGAAAAGCCAACGAGGAGGAACAGAGAGACCAGGGAGGAGCTCCGACTGGACTTTACGAATGTGGTCCATGACAGTGGGAGCGATTGCAGCGACAATCCTTGAATGGGGAATAATGGGGACCTCGTCAGTCTTCAGCAGCAAACTGGCGGGAAAGGGCATCAGCTTTAACATTCTTGGATTCCGGTCTGAAAGAAAGAATGTAGTTGAAGCGGGTGAAAAAGAGAGCCCATCTTGTTTGGCGGGTGTTCATACTACGGGCCGCCCCGAGGCACTCCTGGTTATGGTGATCCATTCGTATGGTCACAGGTACTGAAGTTCCCTCGAAGAGATGTCTCCATTCCTCCAGTGCCATCTTTACTGCCAAGAGCTCCCAATTCCCGGCATCGTAATTACGCTCCGCTGCAAATAATTTCTTAGCGAAGAAGCAACAAGGATGCAGATGTGACTGGAAATCCGTTCTCTGTGAAAGTACTGCACCGGCACCAATATCGGAAGCGTCGACCTCGAGGATGAAGGGACGGAGAGGGTCCGGGTGAACAAGAATAGGAGCTGTGGAAAAAAATCAATTAGAGAAAGGCAGCTTGTGCCTCCGGAGACAAAGAAACATGCTCTGCACCCTTCGTGTTCATGGCCATTATAGGTGCGACTATTTTTGAGAAATCTCGAATGAAACTACAGTAATAGTTCGCGAATCTGAAGAATCTCTGGATGGGTTTAAGTCCCTTGATCAATGGCAATCTAGGATGGCAGAGACCTTAGCAGGATCCATCTGTAAGCCTTGAGCGGATATGATATATCCAAGGAGAGCAAGACTAGATTTCTCGAATTCACATTTTTCAAGCTTGGCGAACAGTTGATTCTCACAAAGGCGTTGAAGCACCATCTTTACCTGCTCACGATGTTGCTCCAAAGTTTTAGAAAAAATAAGGATGTCGTCGAGATAGGCGACAATACAAGAACCCAGCAAGTCTCTGAAGATCTCATTGACAAAAAATTGGAAAACTGCTTGGGCATTACATAACCCGAAGGGCATGACAAGATACTCATATTGGCCATCTCTAGTGTTAAACTCGGTCTTCCACTCATCCCCCTGCCTGATTCGGACCAAGTTATAGGCTCCTCTTAGATTGAGTATGGAGAAGATGTTTGCGCCACAAGGTGACCGAGGAGTTCCGGAATCAGAGGGAGCGGTATCGATTTTTAATCATAATGTTTTAAGACCCCTGTAGTCAATACAGGGTCTTAAGGTCCCATCTTTTTTATGGACGAAAAAGAACCCCGCTCCTGCGGGGGAACTGGACTTTTGAATAGATCCGCGAGACAGATTCTCTTCAATATACGTCTTAATGGCTGCAGTCTCTGGTTCCGACAAAGGGTTCCCGGGGAGGAACCGTACCAAAGAGCAGATCGATGGGACAGTCAAAAGGATGATGAGGGGGTAGTTCCTCTGCCTGATTTTTACTGAAGATGTCCTGAAAAGCCTGGTAGGCAGGAGGAAGATTTGCCACTGCCTCTGGTTTGGAGCAAAGAAGGTTCCCCAAGGAGTGTGGGATAACCAGACACTTGGACTTACAGGAGGGAGCCCATGCTGTCACCTGGCCCGATGACCAGTCGATCCGTGGGGTATGGACTCCTTAAGAATCCCAGAATAATGTCTGTGCCTGGGGAGTGAATCACGTCGAGCTGTATGGACTCGGGATGAAGTATGCCGATGGTAGCCGTGAGGCAAAGAGTATCCTGGAGGATTATCACAGGCCCCAGCGGTCTGCCATCCAGAGTCACGATAGTCGTAGGGGAAGATTTATTTTTAAGAAGAATGCCGACACGAAGAACGAAAGCCCGGTCCATGAAGGATTCCAAGTAGCAGTAGATGTAGATAGAGCACAACCAACGAAATCCTGCTTCTAATATCCAGAAGAAGAAAAAATATCCAGGCAACTCCAAACGAAGAATAAGTGATCAAATTTATTGCAGGCTAGAAAACAATAAAAACGGACTTATATCATAGCCCAGATTATTAGTTTGGGTATTAATACACCCGAACTCAATACCTGGTCGAGAATATCAATATCCTCCACAATCCCTTGACCTGTGCTCCCCTTTCTTTTTTGTGTTCCAATTACCACCAAGGATCCTGGATAGATCCTGTTGGGGTCTGAGTCATAGGAGGGCACCACGAAGCGAAGGGGAAACCAAAAGCCCCAATAAGGTCAAAAATATCTATATACATTTGTTTTCCACAACACTCTGTTTTTAGGTAGCGCCCGGGCACTTTTCCATTATATCTCTCTGCGTGTTATTAGATCTCTGTATGTTATTATATCTCTCTGTATGTTATTATATCTCTGCGTGTTATTATATCGCTCTGCGTGTTATTATATCTCTCTGCGTGTTATTATATATCTCTGCGTGTTATTATATATCTCTGCGTGTTATTATATCTCTGTGTGTTATTATATCTCTCTGCGCGTTATTATATCTCTCTGTGTGTTATTATATCTCTGCGTGTTATTATATCGCTCTGCGTGTTATTATATCTCTCTGCGTGTTATTATATCGCTCTGCGTGTTATTATATCTCTCTGCGTGTTATTATATCGCTCTGCGTGTTATTATATCTCTCTGCGTGTTATTATTATATCTCTCTGTGTGTTATTATATCTCCCTGCGTGTTATTATATCTCTCTGCATGTTATTATATCTCTCTGCGTGTTATTATATCTCTCTGCACGTTGTTATATCTCTCTGCATGTTATTATATCTCTGCGTGTTATTATATCGCTCTGCGTGTTATTATATCTCTCTGCGTGTTATTATATCGCTCTGTGCGTTATTATATATCTCTGCGTGTTATTATATCTCTCTGCGTGCTATTATATCTCTCTGCATGTTAGTATATCTCTCAGCGCGTTATTATATCTCTTTGCGTGTTATTATCTCTCTCTGTGTGTTATTATATCTCTCTGCGTGTAATTGTATCTCTCTGCGTGTTATTATATCTCTCTGCGCGTTATTATATCTCTCTGTGTGTTATTATATCTCTCTGCGCGTTATTATATCTCTGCATGTTATTATATCTCTCTGCGTGTTATTATATCTCTCTGCGTGTTTTATGATCTCTCTGTGTGTATTAAATCGACTCTGGTTTGTTTATTATAATTCTCTCTCTCTCTGCGTGTATATATCTCTCTCTGCGCGTTATTATATCTCTCTGCGTGTTATTATATCTCTGCATGTTATTATATCTCTCTGCGTGTTATTATATCTCTCTGCGTGTTATATCTCTCTGCGTGTTATTATTTCTCTCTGCGTGTTATTATATCTCTCTGTGTGTTATTATATCGCTCTGCTTGTTATTATATCTCTCTGCGTGTTATTATATCGCTCTGCTTGTTATTATATCTCTCTGTGTGTTATTATAACTCTCTGCGTATTATTATATCTCTGCGCGTTATTATATCTCTGCGTGTTATTATATCTCTCTGCGTGTTATTATATCTCTCTGCGTGTTATTATATCTCTCTGCGTGTTATTATTATATCTCTCTGCGTGTTATTATATCTCTGCGTGTTATTATATCTCTTTGCGTGTTATTATATCTCTCTGCATATTATATCTCTACGTGTTATTATATCTCTCTGCATGTTATTATATCTCTCTGCGTGTTATTATATCTCTCTGCGTGTTATTATATCACTCTGCATGTTATTATATCGCTCTGCGTGTTATATCTCTGTGTTATTATATCTCTCTGCGTGTTATTATATCTCTCTGCGTGTTATTATATCTCGCTGCGTGTTATTATATCTCTCTGCATGTTATTATATCTCTCTGCGTGTTATTATATCTCTCTGAGTGTTATTATATCTCTCTGCGTGTTATTATATCTCTCTGCGTGTTATTACATAATTGCATGTTATTATATCTCTCTGCGTGTTATTATATAATTGCATGTTATTATATCGCTCTGCGTGTTATTATATCACTGCATGTTATTATATCTCTCTGTGTGTTATTGTATCACTGCATGTTATTATATCGCTCTGCAATATGTTGCAGGTTCCTATGGCAGGGAAGAGTTAAGAGTTTTGCATTTTTAAAGAACTGTTATATTTCTAATAAACACCAGAGGGAGCCAAAGCACTGAAAGAAACAGCAATATCGTCCTATGTCTAAAAAAGCTGTAATCCTATTAATGTGATATGTATCTTGCTTTTAATGGCATTTCTTATATGTAAAATGCTTTTTTGCACCAGCACTAATAATCCAAACTCACTACATACTGTAACTCCCCCATGTAACCCCATATAACCGCGCCCTACAACTTCTCCTAGTATCCCATATTGTATTGTTTGTCTTTATTTATATAGCGCCATTAATGTACATAGTGCTTCACAGTAGTAATACACGTGGTAATCAAATAAATAACAGATAATATAAATAACAGATCATGGGAATAAGTGCTTCAGACATAAAAGTAACATTAAGGAAGAGGAGTCCCTGCTCCGAGGAGCTTACAATCTAATTGGTAGGTAAGGAGAACGTACAGAGACAGTAGGAGGGCATTCTGGGAAGTGCGTCTGCAGGGGGCCAAGCTTTATGTATCATATATCTAGTATTATCCACAGTGCTATTCATATGCTTCTTTAAGCAAGTGTGTCTTAAGGTGGGTCTTAAAGGTGGATAGAGAGGGTGCTAGTCGGGTATTGAGGAGAAGGGCATTCCAGAGGTGCGGGCAGTAAGTGAGAAAGGTTTAAGGTGGGAGAGGGCTTTAGATACAAAGGGGGTAGAAAGAAGACATCCTTGAGACGAACGCAAGAGTCGGGATGGTGCATAGCGAGAAATTAGGGCTGAGATGTTAGGAGGGGCAGAAGAGTGTAAAGATTTAAAAGTGAGCAGGAGAATTGCGTGTGAGATGCGGGATTTGATAGGAAGCCAGGAGAGGGATTTCAGCAGGGGAGACGTGGAGACAGATTTAGGAAAGAGTAGAGTGATTCCGGCAGCAGCGTTTAGGATAGATTGTAGAGGAGACAGGTAAGAGGGAGGAAGGCCGGATAGCAGGAGGTTACAGTAATCGAGACGGGAGAGAATGAGGGCCTGAGTCAGAGTTTTAGCAGTCGAGCAACAGAGGAAAGGGCGTATCTTTGTGATATTGCGGAGGAAAAAGCGACAGGTTCTAGAAACGTTTTGAATGTGAGAGGAGAATGTGAGAGAGGAATCAAGTGTGACCCCTAGGCAGCGTGCTTGGGCTACTGGGTGAATGATCGTACTTCCAACAGTGATGTGGAAGGAGGCAGTAGGGCCAGGTTTGGGAGGAAATATGAGGAACTCTGTTTTTACCATGTTGAGTTTAAGGCGGCGGAGGGCCATCCAGGATGATATCACAGAGAAACATTCAGAAACGTTGGTTTGTACAGCAAAGGTCGGGGGTTGAAAAGTAAATTTGTGTGTCGTCAACATAGAGGTGATATTTAAATCCAAGAGATGTTATTAGGTCACCTAGAGAGAGTGTGTACAGAAAAAAGAGAAGAGGTCTCAGGACAGAGCCCTGGGATACCCCTACAGAGAGATCGATTGAGGAGGTGTTAGCAGAAGAGACACTGAAAGTACAACGGGAGAGGTAAGAGGAGATCACGGATAGAGCTTGTTCCGAATACCAAGAGTATGGAGAATGTGAAGGAGAAGAGGATGGTCCACGGTGTTAAACGCTGCACAGAGGTCGAGCAATATGAGCAGAGTGTAATGACCTCTGTCTTTGGCAGCATGGAGGTCGTCAGTTATTTTAGTGAGGGCTGTTTCAGTGGAGTGAGCAGTGCGGAAGCCAGATTGTAGAGGGTCTAGGAGAGAATAGGTGTTGAGAAAATGGAGCAAGTGAGAGAATACAAGATGTTCAAAGAGTTTAGAGACAAAAGGCGGGAGGGAGACAGGTCGATAGTTAGAAAGACAGGTAGGGCCAAGCTTGCTGTTTTTGAGTAATGGTATAACTATTGCTTGGTTGAAAGATGGAAAGGTACCAGAGTAGAGGGAGGAGTTAAAAATGTGTGTGAGCGTAGGGATTATAGGACCAAGAGGTTTTAGGAGATGGGAGGGAATGGGGTTGTAGAGGGAGAGGGGGATTGGCCCGGTATTAAAGGGGATGCACCCCATATGGCCACCCCCTGACCTCACCAGGAAGGCAAGGGGTTAACTGGACTGCGGTCCAGGAATGTGGTTTTTACCTTGCTGCAACATCCAAATGTGTATTCCCCTGTTATAATGTATTGTCACCATTTCAGTGTCTGCACCACACACACACTGGGATCCGTTCGGGAGGAGAAGGGTTAATAGTTAGGAAGTGATTATAGCCCTTTGTTCTATGTTCCCGCCTTTTCAGGCTTCATTTTGCAGTTTCCCATAGGTCGCCATTGCAGCTCCATTGAAACCTATGGCGAATCCGGTGGTTTGGGCTCGTTTCCATCGAAGACCAGCAGGTGGCGTCCGAGAGGAGGAGCGGCGGTTCCTCATTGTAAGTCAATGGAGCCATTGATTTCAATTGGGATTCCTCGACGCTGACCTCCAGGAACGGGTTGGCAGCCATCCAAACCGCAAACTGCAGAAGCGGATACAATGTCTGAAAAAGAGCTTTTATCATACTAGTTCAAGGTCAACTACAATTGGCGTGGGAAACTTAGGTTCTAGGGCACCCAGAAATAAAATTATTTTTGCCCCTAGATCCTAAGAACCCCCACACTCGACCACCACCGGGTCTGAGGATTAAGGACCCACGTAAAAGGTTGCGCTC
Source organism: Ascaphus truei (assembly GCA_036426205.1). Lineage (NCBI taxonomy): Eukaryota > Metazoa > Chordata > Amphibia > Anura > Ascaphidae > Ascaphus > Ascaphus truei. The sequence goes on along the minus strand of WSYH01010475.1, from coordinate 13,166 downwards.
ACCAAGAGGGTCGCGCCATTGACTCCAATGGCGGAGGGAAGAGCAGTGTGAGAAAACGGCTAAGTCCGAAAGCCTAAAAGGTGGAAGCCCATATCTCCGGTTCTGAGAAGACCAGAGGGCTGGGATTTGGGTCACATGTAGTCACTGTTCCGGCATGACTGCATGGCCATTTCCAGCCCTCTCCAACCAACCAGAGGAGTATGGGCCAATGTAAAGAATGGTGATTTTCCCCATAGATTTCAATGGCGTCGTTACTCCATTGAAAGACTATGGTGGAGGAGCCCTATAGACTTCAATGGCGGAGTTGCCCCATTGAAAGACTATAGCGGCAGAGCCCACTGACTTCAACGGCGGAGTTGCTCCATCGGCAGCCTATAGTGGCGGAGCCCGTTGATTTCAATGGAGAAGAGTGAAAAGCAGAGATTCATTTTTAGAGCGGAAAATCCTGCATTAAAGTAATAAGGGTTTTAAATTGTATTTGTGTATCTCCGGCTCGGAAGGTCGCAGCGAGCTGAAACTTGGCCACCATGGAGAGTCACCTCCGGCATGAGGGACTGGCATGTTTCAGCCCGCTCGGCCCAGCCGAACGGATTACTTTAATATATCTTAATATTAAAAACTGTATTAGATTTCGAAGCGGGGACAAAAGTCCGCAAAGGTTTCCGAATCTGGTTAATGTAAATGCTCAGGGGGGCGACCTATTGTCACCCTAGCTGTATACATTAGGTCGGAGAAATGCAGGGCTTGAGTGGTCTGTAAGTGCTATAATTCACACCTACAGACAAAGGGTTTCCTGACCAGATCCAGGTCTGGTAGACATGTCGGCGCCCTGACTTTTGTGTGGGGTTAAAGAAATGAGACCCCCAGGGCCAGAAGTAAGCATGTGCCAACTAGCTGGGGGGCATGGGTTATCAATGTTCCCACGTTAGAGATTGGGTGCAGATAATTGTTCTCCAATGGCCTGCACTCAATGATAAGGTATAGGACTGGAATTACATATAAACTGGTATCAGCCCTATACCCTTGGTCTTCATTTTACCAACTACTTGATGCCTGATTGCTATTGAATTGCTAATCCTGTTTTCCTGATTACTTCATCATTCCAATCCCTAAGTAAGTGTATTTCTTGTCTGTTATTTGTACTATGCTGTGTGTTCACCTTCTTTAAGGAATAAATTCTCTTTATTATATCGAAGTCGTGTTCAGTTCAACCCAGTTATTTGGTGTTTATTATATCCTATCACAAGTTACCGTGACAGGGGTCAAGAGAGCAAAAGGTAGAGGGAGAAGAGGAGATCAACAGTGACACATCCTCCTCTGAGACAGTTGAAAAAGAGTCAAGGAAGGCAGGAGCAGAGTTAGGAAGAGGTGTAGGATGGGAGGAAGAAACAGAGGGGATGTTCTGGCGTATGGATTCCAACTTTTCCTTAAAATAGTCAGCAAAGTCCTGAGCTGAGATGGAGGAAGATTAGGCAGCTGAGGGTGGTTTGAGTAGAGAGTCAAAGACAGAAGAGTCGGCGTGGGTTAGACATGTGCGTGTTGATTAAAGAAGAAAAGTAGGCTTGTTTAGCTTGCGAGAGGGAACAGTTGAAACAGGATAGTATAAATTTGTAGTGAAGGAAGTCTGCGAGAGTGTGAGATTTCCTTCAGAGGCGTTCAGAGGAACGAGTGGAGGAACGCAGCATGCGGGTGTGGGAATTTAGCCAGGGTCTGGGGTTAGAAGGGCAAGGACGGCAGACTGAAAGCGGGGCATGAAGATCAAGAGAAAAGGATAAGGCAGAGTTGTAGTTCCTGACAAGGTTATCAGGGTCTGTAGCAGAGCTGAGAGAGGAGAAGGAGGAGCGTAAAGTGGTCTCAAAGTCTGGTAGGTTAATAGAGCGCAGGTTTCTGCAGAACCGAGGGGTAGATGGGGGTGGAGAAGGGAAAAAGCGAGATAGAGAGAATGAGATGAGATGATGGTCCGAGAGAGGAAAACGGGAAATGGAGAAATCAGAGAGAGGGAAGATTTTAATGAAAACCAGGTCTAGGTAGTGGCCATCCTTGTGGGTGCTGGCTGCAGTCCACTGTTGAAGGCCAAAAGAATAGGTTAGAGAGAGTAAGTGGGAAGCCCATGGGAGAGAAGTGTCAATGTGGCAGTTGAAGTCCCCAAGGATAAGAACAGGGGAGTCTGAGGAGAGAAAGAAAGAGAGCCAGGATTCCAAGTGAGAGAGAATGGCAGAAGGGGGATGAGTTGAGGTAGGTGGGCAATAGATGACAGCCACGTGGACAGGGAGAGGAGAGAAGATCTGGACAGTGTGAGCCTCAAAAAGGAGGGAAAAGCAAGAGAGGGAGGAATAGGAAGGGTTCGGTAACGGCAGAGAGAGGAGAGAAGGAGCTCAACGTCTCCCCCCCCCTGCCATCAGGACGCGGAATGTGGGAGAAAGAAAGGCCACCATAAGAGAGGGCAGCTTCCAGAGCAGAGTCAGACTGAGTGAGCCAGGTCTCAGTTATAGCAAATAGGAGCAGAGAGTGAGAGAGAAAGAAGTCCTGCACAGAGAGGAACTTGTTAGAGAGGGAGCAAGCATTCCAAAGGGCACAGGAGAAAGGGAGAGAGGAGGGGGGGTGGCAGGGGACGGGTATGAGGTTGGAGGGGTTGACACCAGAAGGGGTAGAGGTTGCAATTGGCAGGCGAAGACGAGCGCATGTAGGAATAAGGCAGGGACCAGGATTGGGAGAGATATCCCCAGACGCAAGGAGGAGAAGCATGGATAGAAAGAGGATGTGTGAGGAGGATTTGTAGGGAGTGATTTAGTGCAGGAGGTATAGCTGTGTAGTGACAGAGGGCGCAGGTAAGAAAGGAGTTCATGTGAGCTGAGAAGTGGTGAAGGAAGGAGAGATGGAGATATATGAATAGAGTTGGAGACATAAGGAGGCTGGTGGAAGGAAGTGCATAATATGAGAAGTGAGGTCACAGCAAATATAAATAGTAAAGGCGGCATCACAGCGATAGTAAAGTGCTGAGATGTGCAGTCTGGGATAGATGATATCCTCCTTTCCAGCGTAGTTGAAATGCAGGAATCAGGGCCAGTAGGCGTTGTCCACTTCTTCACAACTTCCTTTTAAACTTCAGTTGTCCTGCTACTTACAATGTGCTACATAGAACAGCTTTAGTCTGCCTGCAGCACATCTCCATCTGGGGTTATATGGGCCTAACAAGTCTCCTGACAATTAAATTCAGCCTGCTTAATTAGCACATGTGAGGCCATTCAAACAGATGTTTATCATACACAGGGTGTTCCCTGCCTAGGTGTGAAAGCTTAATTTAATTAATGGTTGAATGAGACAGGATTCAAATATGGAGCAACATACTCGCTGCGCCATGCCAGCAACATACTCACTGCTCCATGCCAGCAACATACTCACTGCACCATGCCAGCAACATACTCACTGCTCCATGCCAGCACCATACTCACCGCGCCATGCCAGCAACATACTCCCTGCACCATGCCAGCAACATACTCACTGCACATGCCGAACATTACTCTACTGCACCATGCAGCAAATACTCACTGCACCATGCCAGCAACATACTCACGCTCCATGTGCCAGCAACATACTCACGCCGCAACCATGCCAGCAACATACTCAACTGAGAATGCCAGACAACATATACTGCCCCCACCACCATGCCAGCAACATACTCACAGCACCATGCCAGCAAAATACTCACCGCACCATGCCAGCAACATACTCACGCACATGCCAGCAACATACTCACTGCACACATGCCAGCAACATACTCACCGGCACATGCCAGAACATACTCACCCCACACATGCCAGCACCATACTCACCGCGCCGCAGCAACATACTCCCTGACCATGCAGCAACATTACTCACTGCACCATGCCGAGCAACATACTCACTGCACCATGCCAGCAACATACCACTGCGCACCAGAGCCAGCACCCCCAATACTCACTGCACCATGCCAGCAACATACTCACTGCACCATGCCAGCAACATACTCACCGCACCATGCCAGCGACATACTCACTGCTCCATGCCAGCAACATACTCACCGCGCCATGCCAGCAACATACTCACTGCACCATGCCAGCAACATACTCACTGCACCATGCCAGCAACATACTCACTGCACCATGCCAGCGACATACTCACTACACCATGCAGCGACATTCTCAATGCACCATGCCAGAACATATTCACTGTCCATAGCCAGCAACATACTCACTGCACCATGCCAGCCAACATATCTCACCGCACCCTGCCAGCACATACTCACTGCGCCATGCCAGCAACATACTCACTGCGCCATGCCGCAGCAACATAACTCACTGCACCATCGCCACGCAACATACTCACTACCAATGCCAGCAACATACTCACTGCTCCATGCCAGGCAACATACTCACTGACGCCATGACAGCAACATATCACTGCACCATGCCAGCAACATACTCACGCTCCATGCCAGAACAATACTCCCGCACACAATACCAACTCAGGCCAGCAACTATCAATGCCCCATGCCAGCAACATACTACTGCCACATCCCAGCAACATACTACACCGCACACATGCCAGCAACATACTCACCGCACCATGCCAGCAACATACTCACGCAGCCATGCCAGCAACATACTCACTGCCCATGCCAGCAACATCACTATCACTGCACCATGCCAGCAACATACTCACCGCACCATGCCAGCAACATACTCACTGCACCATGCCAGCAACATACTCACTGCACCATGCCAGCAACATACTCACTGCGCCATGCCAGCAACATACTCACTGCTCCATGCCAGCAACATACTCATGCGCCATGCCAGCAACATACTCACTGCGCCATGCCAGCAACATACTCACTGCACCATTGCCAGCAACATACTCACTGACCATGCCAGCAACATACTCACTGCTCCATGCCAAACACACTCACTGCGCCATGCAGCAACATACTCACTGCGCCATGCCAGCAGCAACATACTCATGCGCCATGCCAGCAACATACTCACTGCGCCATGCCGCAACAATATCACTGCGCACATGCCAGCAACATCACTCACTGCACCATGCCAGACAAACCTATCACTGCACCATGCCAGCAACATACCATGCCATCCATGCACCAGCCAAACATACTCACTGCACCATGCCAGCAACAGAACCGCGCCATGCCAGCAACATACTCACTGCACACCATGCAGCACCATATCACCGCGCCATGCCAGAACATTACTATGCCCATGCCAACAACCTACTCACTGCACATGCCAGCAACATACTCACTGCACCATGCCAGCAACATACTCACTGCACCATGCCAGCAACATACTCACTGCACCATGCCAGCAACATACTCACTGCATCATGCCAGCAACATACTCACTGCACCATGCCAGCAACATTCTCACTGCTCCATGCCAGCAAACATTACTCCTGCACCATGCCAGCAACATACTCACTGCAGCCATGCCAGCCGGACATACACTGACCATGCCAGCAACATACTCACTGCGCCATGCCAGCAACATTCACACTGCTCCATGCCAGCAACACTACTCCCTGCAACCATGTGCAGCAACAATAGCTTTTTTTTTTCCCCCACCCACCCTCACTGCACCATGCCAGAAAAATACTCACTGCACCATGCCAGCAACATACTCACTGCGCCATGCCAGCAACATACTCACTGCACCATGCCAGCGATATACTCACTGCACCATGCCAGCAACATACTCACTGCGCCATGCCAGCAACATACTCACTGCGCCATGCCAGCAACATACTCACTGCACCATGCCAGCAACATACTCACTGCGCCATGCCAACGATGTACTTACTGCGCCGTCAACTCAGCAGCTTAAAACACTGGCAGAGTATTGATACTAATTACTCAGGATAAAATATAGATAGAGTATGGATCAGGGATATTGATCTGATTACTCGGCATAAAACATGCAGATGTAGCACGCGCTATTACCGGAATAACACGGTAAATATCTAACACGGCAAGGAGATGACGCACGCATTACCACGGTTTTCGCTGGCGCCCCGGGTAAACCATGCAGCAATAACGCATCAAATCACGTTAACGGGAGTAATAACGCCCGCTCCCGCTGTACACAGTATTGATCCGGGATATTGATCTGAGTGATCGGAATATTACAGTATAAAATACATTTACAGTAGAAGTATCGCTCGAGGTATGAAACATTTCACTGGATGGATTAAACCGCCTTATCCCGGCGCCCCTGACAGTAACGCGCGTCCCATCGCGTCACTGCGGACCTGGCAGTTGGCAGAGAAACGATGATATCTTTTTTACTATGTGAACGCATCTAATGTCTCCATTACAAGGTGTTGAAGTATTAATAGGGGCCCCCGAGGACGCCCTGCTAATTATTTAGCAGAGACGCGAACACCTTTATTTTAATAGGTTTGGACGCAGAGCAGGCGGCGCAGTCAGCAGAAGAAAGCATAACATGCCCCCATTATTTCATGCCAAAGATCTGTCATATCCCAAATAAAAAGCCTGCGTTGTGAGCACATTCCCGGGCGTCTGCAGCCCTGCCCTTCCCCATTATCTCTTAGCACACAGTGCATCCACTGCAGCCAGGGATTCTGGGTAATGACATGAAAAGGAGCGCGCAGTGTCACTTCCATTAAAAAGCTATATTAAACAGGTTTTTATTTTATTTTTTAAAATAAATCAGTTATGTTGTATTACTTACTCTTAATGCCATTTTTAATGAGTTTTAATACACTGAGCATCCTTTGATTTCTATAGCAGGTTTATCCCACCTCCCCAGCAGTGCAAGATCTTTGCAACACTTTCCTATTTGTGATCATTTGTTGCCAATGTTCCCAGCAGTTTGAGCTGCAAACTGTAACAATAGACAATGTTACCGTAGTAATATAAGAATACATTGTAGCGGCTGAGTTACCCTGACTGAAGGAATGATTAAAACCAAAAGGCGGCCATTTAGTGAACCCGGGGAAACAGCATCTTTCCTGATTGATCACGGGAGAACGAATCGATCGGAAGCTTAGGTCATTCGTTTTTAATAAGGGTAATCAAAGGCGGCGTAGATTAAAAGAAAAAGATTATTTTTTATTTTTAAAATGCCGCTTGTATTGCGTTTTTAACATGGAGCGCTAGAGGCTTATGCCTGCCGTAGTACCTAGCCAGGAGGGTTAAAGTTGCAGTCCCCTTGCGTGTATATTTCTATCCCTTTCTCACTTCTGTTGCTGGTTCTAGTTTTTCCCCCCCTTTTCGTTGATTTTAAAATGGTAGGTTACAAAGCGAGCCCAAAACGGAAATTAAAATGGCCACTAAGCCCCGCCCACTCTGTCATATTACTGGACTTCAAACAGACGCTCAGAATAAGACCCAGATACGCAAATAATAACTTTATTTCATACAGCGTTTTTCTCTCAACGGGAATCAAAGTGCGTCACAATTACAGTATAGCGCGCAGTACGCAGCACATAGGACTGTGACAGGCTGACCCGCAGAGCTTACAATCTATGTTTTTGGTGCCCGAGGCAGAGAGAGATAAAGTGACTCGCCCAAGTTCACAAGGAGCCGACACCGGGAATCGAATCAGGTTCCCGTAAAGAGCATAGCGCTAACTATAGCAGACATTAGTGATAATGACATGCAAGGCGTTATCATAACATCCCATATCCACTAAAGCCCCCCGTTATGGGAACGTTATTTAAGTTATACCTAAACTTGGCAGTACTCCTATCCTGATTTCCTGCTTCTACGTGGTCCGGACGTGGACAGCGCCACGGTTAGGCATCATTCCTATAACATAGCCACCATTTCCCTCCTCTCTTAACTGTTCAGCAAAAGCCCTATTCCGGGGTCTGGATCAGAGTAACGCCAAGGACTGATATAACGTCACATTATTGGAAGATAACACTACATTATGTTACAATAAGGTAACGTTAACCCTATGTGAATGAGACGAAGTGCGGGTGTTGTTTTTGCATATAATTGGCTTTGAGGGTAGGTGCAATAGATTCTGTGCTGTCTGGCGGTGTGGTGTAAGTTAGAATAAGCTGGACACGTTGCCATGGGAACACTCTACTGCAGGCTTTGGGCCTGGTCAAAGAAAACTTCCAATCAAATCAACAGCAGCTAGCAATAAATAAATAAAAAGCTTGGTTAATGTGTTTTGAAGGACGTGACCCTGAAGTGACATCCTTTCCTCTCCAGATTACCAAAGCGACTGTGAGCTGTGTACAGTATGACCTCGCCATGTGACATGCTACATCTGTCTTTATAAGCGTGTTTAGCAGACACTGCCCATGTAGAGACAATGATCACGGCTCCTCTGTACGCCCCGACGATGTCAGACAGGTGTATGGGAAGTGCTTGTCCCTAACCCCGAACCTACTGAGTCACATTGTGTAGCAACGCTTTGTAGATAAATGCCTCCCCTATTAGATCACTAACCCGCTGTGCTCTTCCCTCCCACAAGGAAAGAACGGCACTGGTCCACTCACTGTAACAGGTGGAACCCCCTGTCCAGGAAGTTGTTCTGGACTAATAGGAGTGTGGTTAAAGGAAAACGTCCTTATGAGCTGATCTCCTTTTCATGGAGAGCAAAAACTAGGGGTTCTCAAACGGTGGTCCCATAACAACAGTTATGGACCGAAAACTGTAATATTTGGGGTTTCTGGACCAGAAATGGCATTCAAATGGACATCTTTCTACTTCTGTCGGTGAGAGTTGACTGAAGTCTACAGACACGCCAGCTCTGATTTCCTGCGAGCCTCAGACTTCAAGAGTCTATAAATCAGCACTTTTTCATTATATTGACATTTTTTCTCTCCAGAATACCCAAATCTCACCGGCGTGTCCTTTGAGGATGACATCTCTGAGTCTATGTGAGACTCACAAAATCGGGTACTTGTGACCCATGTCCCTTACGGGTGTACAAATAATGCATTTATTCCAGAGCTCTTCACCTTAATGTAAAGAAAGATGGGTGTCGTCAAGACCAAACTATGGCCACTGGTGTAGTGGAACCCAATGACATTTGTGGTGACCCCTAATAGCTCTTTTACCGTCAGAGGTGGTTTGGAATATGGTGTTAAAGTCTTCTTCCGACAAGCTTGTGTATTCCTGTTATTATTAAAATGACCCTGACTTCCTCCCTTTCCTCCTGGTTGCAGTTTGAGATCTTCCATCCTTTTCAGTTTTTGGGGAAATCCTTTTTTCCTTTATACGGTAACTCCACCCCGATAACTGCCCTCTGTCCTCCGCCCTTCCCCAGGCTTCAATCCTAAATGTACTAAGCTTTTAAGTATGTTTAATCATGAAACAACTATTAAAAATGTTAGCCAAGGTGCTGTGGGCTGCCATGAATTTGATGCAGTGGGCGAGTTGAATGCAGAAGATTCCTTGATGGGACAGTTCTAAACGGCGTTTGTGATAGAACAAGTGTCCCCAACATGTCATGGCCTGGGAAAGTTCCTCTGACACACTTACAGGCGGCGACTTTCTTTGCACACGCTGGATCCCAGACGTTGTATCCGTGGCTGTTCAGCCAGACACGTACTTCAACCAATGTTTAGTCCAGACAATTGAAGAGGATTATAGCACACACCCGCATTTGTTCTCAGAGGCCTGTTCTTGGTAGAAAGCTCTGCACATGTGAGGAAGAGACCTGTGAGGTGTGGGAAGCTCTGCACATGTGAAGAAGAGACCTGTGAGGTGTGGGAAGCTCTGCACATGTAGAAGAGACCCTGTGAGGTGTGGGAAGCTCTGCAACTGTGAGGAGAGACCTGTGAGGTGTGGGAAGCTCTGCACATGTAGAAGAGACCTGTGAGGTGTGGGAAGCTCTGCACATGTGAGGAAGAGACCTGTGAGGTGTGGGAAGCTCTGCACATGTGAAGAAGAGACCTGTGAGGTGTGGGAAGCTCTGCACATGTGAAGAAGAGACCTGTGAGGTGTGGGAAGCTCTGCACATGTGAAGAAGAGACCTGTGAATTTTGGAAAGCTATGTACATGTGAAGAAGAGACCCGTGAGGGTTGAAAAGCTCTGTACACGTGAAGAAGAGACATGTAAGGCTCTGTAAACACAGTTACACCTATGGAGAACTCTCTTGGAGGTCCATTTCAAGGTATCCCAAACTTGAGAACTTTGTGTGTCTCAGGGGCTCAAATCCAAATTAAGTGTTAATACAGTAAGGTGGAATAAAAAGAATAATTATAAACTAAAGTATATTTAAAGTGAACGGGCAATACGATAATATGTAAACGCAGACCGGTTCCAAACCCACATGGGATCCATGATCCAGAATAAAGGTGCTGCAGGGGAACTGACAGTGGCTCCTGCAGTGGAAAGAAGTTTGTGGCGCTTGAGCACTGGAATTTTTTTTATGGATTGCAGACTTCAATAAATATAATTTTTAAGTGACCCAGAGACATCAGTTTTTTTGGGCACCAGAGTGAATGCAGTGCACAGCCACGGCCTCCTCGGTGGGACAAATTCTACCTATAGAGGATTTTTGAGCTGCTCTTCAATATTATATTTTTTCACATTTTTGGTGATGGTATATATAATTCACACATTTGCTGATTAAGATATATTTACTAATTGTTCACTTGGTTCACTCCTTAATCTATTTGTAATATTTACACTTGTGTGCACGAGCACTTACATTTGGTGTTTAAATTAGTCACAATTAAATAATATTCACTTAAACTGATTAGGGCGCCCGATTACACACCCTCAGAAGTTACAGGTCTACCCGATGCTGGCCCTTGAAGTGCGAGGTGCTACATATCAGATATTGGGCGGCCCCCTCTCCATGTTACTGGACATATTCACCGTAACACAAACATTTCTTTCTGTAGATCTCCAGTTTAGAAGTAAAACTTACGTTGCCTTCGGCATTATTCCTATTGGGACCTTAACCTCTTAGTTACAAGTTGGGGCTTGCCACGTGTTGCAAAGAGAAATAACACAATTGTGTGTAATGCAGCAGTGAAAGTATATAGGGATACTGTGCCACACACAATACCTCTCATTTTTATTTACAAACATAAACGGGACATCCCTGCTTCAGCACAGGTGGCTCAGTCGAAGCTGGGCCTGATTAATCCACCTGTGCTGAAGCAGGGATATCCTTACCTGTTGGTGGCGCTTGAGCACTGGAATTGCCCCCCACCCCTCTGCATTACATAATCACTGCCATTAATTCAGTTTGGTCCTAAGTGGCGCCGATCCCTTAAATTACTTGGGGCGGAAGCTTTGAAGACGCTCAATGTAAACAATTATCGGAGATATATATATTAAAAAGAGTCCTTGTACTTTAAAAGTGTGTGGCATGGTCTGCCAGGTGAACTATAGGGTTAAAAGGGGATGAAGTCAATTCCCATACAGAATCAAATCTTAAAAGCATCATTTCCGTCAGTACTTCCGCCACCCTCCGGCATTTGAACGCACGGCACCATTCCATGCCGGTGCTTCCAGCAATTGTTTGACCTTCACAGAAGATGCGTTGACCTTCACCCGTGGAACTCGTGCCCAGCACGGAGAAGACTCAGGAGGTGCTGCTGCTCCGCCTTCTGGGTCGGACCGGCTTTCTCTTCGCGATATCTTCCTCGGTGTCGCTTTCACAGTTCCGCTAGAATGAAACAAACTGGGCGTCACAAACCTCATTGTCCCGGACAATCCCCTGGGAAGCAGAAAGATCTGCACGTGGGGGTTTTTTCCCCACACCCAATGAGAACGCGATTTCCACACAGATTGGATTCAGTCATGATTGGTTTTAACCCATGATAAGGCGACGTTTTGAAGTTGAAAAGTACATACTCGCCTTATAAATCAGGCCCCGCCCACTTTGTCAGCCAATCAGCAGTGGGACGTATGAGGTAGGCGGGTGAAACGGAGGAAGCTCCGCCCTGGGGGCCTGAAGCAGCCATGTTTCTGTGGCAGGAAACGCAAACCGAGAGAGACAGAGACAGACAGACACACAAAGAGAGCGCGAGACAGAGAGATAGACAGAGAGACACACCGTGTGTGTGTATAAAAAAAATTCTCTCCAGCTACTACTGAAATTAGGGGGTTGCCTTATATTCAAGGCCGCCCTATAATCGGGGAAATCCGGTACAATCCGAGTTTGACAACTGGCTCTGTCATAAAAAAAAGCCATCTACCATTGTCCAATTTTTGACTGCACACAGAAAACAGTTCTAACCGTTTCCTCCGCATTCTCTGCAATTACAACTATTTCTATTTTACATTTTCACCTTCTTTTTGGAACCACACTTTATTGCACTTTTCCCTTTGGTTTACCTATACAAATGCTTAGTGTTGTGTATTCGATAATAAAAATAACAATAATAGCATGTTCTTGTATAGCGCTGCTACTTTTACGTAGCGCTTTACAGAGACATTTTGCAGGCACAGGCCCCTGCCCCGTGGAGCTTACAATCTATGTTTTTGGTGGCTGAGGCACAGGGAGATACAGTGACTTGCCCAAGGTCACAAGGAGCCGACACGGGAATTGAACCAGATTCCCCTGCTTCACACTCATTGCCAGTCAGTGTCTTTACTCACTGAGCCGCTCCTTCGCCTGCTTCACACTCAGTGCCAGTCAGTGTCTTTACTCACTGAGCCGCTCCTTCTCCTGCTTCAGAGAAAGCACTAGGGTTAGGGAGTGATCACAAAACCACACCAATTGAAGCGAAATAATGAGTAAATATATGGTAATCAGAAAAGTGGGTGCAAACTGTGAACTGAAAAGTGAATCAGAAAAAGGGGGGAAGGAAAACACAAAATGAATGTGTCTCCTAAAAGAATTCACTATACTGCACACCTACTTAATATAAAATTTAACTTTTAATATAATTACATAAAACATATGTTACCAAATCGTTGTGTATTGTGCATTAAAAATAAATTAAATTATCAGAACAGGCGTCCGTGTCAGTGATTGTACGTTGGAATAATCTCAGACAGCAAATTGTATTCGAGATAGCAGGACACAAAACGCTAATAGTCAGGGTATAAACCCCTCTGGGACACCTATGAGACCAGGTACATGTGTATATGTGTAGGTGTAACTAACGAACTCAGTGAATGATTGTATCACGAGAGTACTACAGTCCTGCTAGGACTTATAAACCACAG
>WSYH01010474.1:0-23119 GCA_036426205.1 Ascaphus truei | reverse complement strand
CGAAGTGCGTCTGCAAGGAGCCAAGGTTTCATCCAATGATATCTCATAAGGGGAAAAATAGATTCCTTCCTGACTCCAAGAATTGGCAATCGGATTACTCCCTGGATCACCATTCTTCCCATGTTTACTTATTTGGTATATCCCTGTATTCCTTTCCTATCTAAAAAGATGTCCAACCTTTTTTTGAACTAATCTAGTTTATCTGCCGGTTAACTTTTATATACCGGTATCTATTGTGCAAACTGCTTATCAGTCAAGTTAATTGACTAATTTAAAATATAAAATGCTTCATTTTGTGACATGGGTAATGAATTCCACATTGTAACTGCCCTTACTGTGAAGAACCATTTCTTTTTTTGCTGGTGAATTCTCCTTCCCTCCAACCTTAAGGGATGGTCCTGAGTCCTTTGTACTGCCCTTGGGATGAATAGTTCTTTTGAAAGCGCCTTGTATTGTCCCCGAATATATTTGTATATAGTTATCATATCCCCTCTTAGATGCCTCTTTTCTAATGTAAATAAATCTAATTTAGCTAGCCTCTCCTCATAAGTTAGATTGTCCATCCCCTTTATTTATTTGGTGGCTCTTCTTTAGTCATATCTTTATGAATAAATTATATTTCTAAAAAGAAATGCACACACATATATCCAAAATTATCACAATGCACAGGAAGATGTATATGCCACAATATATCATTTTACTATTATCGTTTATTTCTAAAGCACCAATGCAGCACAGTACAATGGGGGTAGGGGGGTGGGGGCGCATTATATGGAGTAGAATGCAGGATTCAAGGAGACCAATAAGAGAAACTAAAATAGAAAACTGGCCTAGCGACATCAATGTTTGTTAGAAATTCAGTATTGCTGTGAAAAATAAAAAATGGTTATTTATCATGCAATCTTCGCCCAAAATAACGCATTTTTTAACGGGTCTGTTAAAAATATTGAAATGCGCCAAAACATTGGGCAATAGTGCGTGTTTTCCCCATGTCATGCCAGTCATTGAACTCCGATTCGGATCAGAACCGGATTACCGGCAGAAATAGCCCCTACATTACAATAGTTCAGGCTGGCACCAGCCCTATATTGTCTATGTATCCATCATTACAGCTGCGGCCACCTTTATTCTAGTGCAGCCGTAGTGGCGCAACTCTGATAACCGCGGGCAGATGCAGTATGTTTTTTTTTTCCGGAGTATATTGCGGTATTTTAGCGCTCGTAATATTAGCATTTTATTAGCGCTGCCTGCAATACCATCTAAAAACTCAGGGGGGCGTTCGCGAGCTGTTGTCTTCAAAGTCTAATACTTTAGCAGTTCAACCTACGTCAGTACACAGTCTGCGTGTGCGCGTGCAGTAATTGTAAATTTGCATATTTATACATGCATGTGCAGTGCTGTATGTCTCATTTGAAAATTATTTAAACGCATAGGCGTGTACTGTAACAGTATCACATTTCGGCATGTACAGCGCTCTCCCTTCGTTCGCCCCCGCACACACACAGGCTAATTTACTGCACTGCAGTATTTCAACTTCTTATCTACAGTACAGTACACCTCTACCACACCATTCCTTTGAATGTGTATCTTTCTGGTTTAATAACATTCCTGCTTGATAGCTGATGATTACTGCGCATGCATCTGTAACTTCACCACTGTTTGCTTGCGAAGTTCAAGAGTGAGTGACCAAAAAAATATATATATTTTTTTTTTCTCCTCATTTTTTATTTTTATTTTCTCCACAAGCCTGCCCAAACCATCTTGATATTACGATATTCAATCTGTGCTGTAGCTTTTGACTGCGACACTGTGCGTTTGACTGCACATGGTTGATTTGTGTCTTTTTTAGGTACTGTATTTGGGGGTGTAGGGATCAAATTATTATGATGACCAGCCTTTGAAAATAAGTCAATTTTTTGAACTACAGTACAGCTAATCCTTCATGCAGCTGTACCCTATATCCCCCTCCCCCACGCACACACACAAGGCTCGCTCAAGGATTTGAACCTCTTATCGACAGACACCTCTCCAGAACTATTCCTTTTCTAAAGCTGGTCATTGTGTTTTTAATCGCCCGTCCCTAGCCGAGCATCCCCTTTCTGCGCCTGCGTGTAATCCTCAAAACCATTCATTAATTTTCCTATTGTTGGCTTTGAGTCACCTCTCTGTAATCCTCTTTGGGAAGGGAGCTAGCTGATGATTACTGCGCATGACTCGCCCATCCACCCCCCCAACCCTTTGAGGCTTTGTTTACGGTAACGCTTGTGATAATCCCTTCTCGAATTTGATATGTAAATCTGATTTGCACAGCACTGTGAAATTGAGAGTTAAAAAAAACATAATCTTATTCATGTTTTTGGTGCAGTAATTTACCACTTTTTGTCATTCTTTCTTTTTCTTTGGTGTAGAGGGGGGTGGGGGGTTCAATGATTATGATTATCATGAATGTAAAGAAATATTTATTTTATTTTATCAGGAACAAAAAATACAAATATACAAATAATCATGAATAATACAAACTGCAGTCTTTATTCAGTTCTTCTGTCAGTTGAAAATTGAGGGCCGGTGGATAATCATGAATAATGCACATTGATAATAATATTAATTAATAATATATAATATATAATAATATATATAATAATATACATTTTTCCATCTTTATCTTCTTCCTCATTCTGTGTACAGTACAGTAGTTCATTGAGAGAGGGGAGGTTTTATGTAAATCATGACTGCAGTTTAGATACACTTAACTGTACACACAGTTCACAAACTTTACACATGATACCCCCCTCCCCCGCCAGTCCATACTTTTTTTTCTGAAAAGACAATAAAAGAAAAAATTAGTGCAGTTATGTGCATACTGTATTATGGCATTGTGTACTGTATAGTACAGTACTGTCAAACTAGTCTATACTGGAACTACTGTATACTGTAACTACTATTAAATACTTTGCAACCAGATGGCTAGTGCTGCTCTCTCAGGAAAGAAAAAAATTGAGCAGTTAGGTGCATATTGTGGCATTGTGTACTGTATAGCTACTCCATGTTGGACTACAGTATGCAGTTAGTACTGTCAAACTAGTCTATACTGGAACTACTGTATACTGTAACTACTGTTAAATACTTTGTAACCAGATGGCTAGTGCTGCTCTCTCAGGAAAGAAAAAAATTGAGCAGTTAGGTGCATATTATGGCATTATGTACTGTATAGCTACTCCATATTGGACTACAGTATGCAGTTAGTACTGTCAAACTAGTCTATACTGGAATTACTGTATACTGTGACTACTGTTAAATACTTTCTAACCAGATGGCTAGTGCTGCTCTCTCAGGAAAGAAAAAATCTATGCCATACTTACCTGTATCATACTGTACTTGGTGTGCCTGTACTTACCATACTACAGTACAGTACTATACCATACTACCTTCCTGATGCTTGCCCATTACGCGCGATCACAATGGACAACACAGTCGCAATATGGTCAATATATTTATTGCATCCTTCCACGGTGAGCACATCGTTCCAAAAACTCATTATGCCTTGCGCCAACTCATCCTTTTTGGAGGGTTTCACGACTTTTCGGATATGGTCCTTCAGCTGATGCTAGACCATTTTGATAGGATTGAAGTCTGGCGATCTGTCATTGGGGGGAAAAAAAGAAATTAGTTAAAGAGATACAGTACACAGTTAAAACAGTGGGAAAAAATGAGACACGGTTACCGCACTTACTCCGCTGGCGTCTTCACCCAGTTGATACCGCGCTCAAGAATATGCGCTGTTGACGCGGTGTGCTTCGGATCGTTGTCCTGGTAGAAACGGTGACCATCCGGGAACTCACGTGTGATGTATTCCACAATCTCAGGCACAATTTGCTCTTGGAAAAAAGCTTTATTCATGATTCCTATAACAAGAAAAGAAAAGTGCTCCAAAAACTGCACACTAGTACAGTACAGTGCATAAGGCAAAAGCGTGTGACATATTTTACTGTACCTTCAAAGATGACGATGCATCCTGATCCACACCTAGAGATGGCACCCCACACATGCATCTTCACTGGGTTTTTTGGACGCGGCTTTATAGATATGCAACCTTTTTTGTGGAATGCAAAGGTGGCAAATCTCTCCAGCGATACAGTAGACTCGTAAGTGGAGATGCAATCCTGGAAAGTTTCTCCACTGTCGATCCATGCCTGGGCCTGGACCACTCTCTTGATCTTGTTAACGTCCCTTATCATAGGGTACGCTCTGTAATGACAAGGAATAATTTTATAGGTACAGTACAGTTTCTTAAACAACACTTTAACCTCCTGTACTGTCCAGTACTATTAACAGGATGATCAAGAGTTGATCACAAAAAGGTCCCCATTTGCTTGCACTCAACCTAAAAGTCAAAATTAGATACTATGGTATCAAAATCCTGCATATGCTATGCAGATACCAGGGAGGTAAATACAAAAATAATACAATTTTATTTAAACTCTTCTATATGAAAAACTATATACACACAAATAAAATATTATTAAAACCTCTAGCATGCCTTGTTAGATACACTGTATACACCAAATCGTTAGTATATACTGATGCCTGACACGGGAAACAGAAGAAATGTACCCAAAATATTTGCTTATATAACAAGGTAAGTATAATCACACATATATTGGTTACTTGAGGACAAAATATACATACAAATGATGTCCTTTCTCTATCCTATCACGGTAAGTATCAGCCAAGATATGTTCTCATATAGTGCATATAGTGTTATTATGCACAGGTATAACCATCATAAATATGCCTCACCGAACTAACATATGGTTATGGCTAGCGTATGAGAGGTTTAGTTATCTCTTTCCATATGTTGGATGCTATAATGGTTTAACCAATGTGTGTTTACAGCCAAATATTTGCATATAATTAGATTAATACAACCATATGCCTGCTTCCGCGTGTCTGTTGATTTCGGCGTTCTGTGTACCGCATGCTGCTCCTAGCTGGCTGACGATCCCTTTCGTCCCGTTTCAGGGCTGATCGTAATCAAACCTCTTAGTGTTAGCATCCAATATGATGCTAAAAGTTATATGGATTAATACACATTCTTATGACGAATGTCGGCTCTCATTTCCAGGATATCAACAGAGTGATAATAAAGTGAACATTGCAGATCAAAGGACTCTGTAAAGCAGGAGCTGATTGCGTATGAGTGACAAAATGTTCACTTTATTATCACTCTGTTGATATCTTGGAAATGATTACAATCAGCCCTGAAAAGGGACGAAAGGGATCATGAATATTCATTAGGTAATCCTTAAGCCCCGCCTCCAGGGGAGGTATATAAGCTCCAGCGCTAGGAGTGCAGGTACACTCCTCCCCTTGAAGAAGCGCCGGTTTACGGCGCGAAACAGCTGTCGGGCAATCCTGGCGACGCACTGACTGATGACGTCAGCCAGCTAGGTGCAGCATGCGGTGCAACGCCGAAATCAATAGACACGCGGAAGCAGGCATATGGTTGTATTAATCTAATTATATGCAAATATTTGGCTGTAAACACACATTGGTTAAACCATTATAGCATCCAACATTTGGAAAAAGATAACTAAACCTCTCATATGCTAGCCATAACCATATGTTAGTTCGGCGAGGCATATTTATGATGGTTATACCTGTGCATAATAACACTATATGCACTATATGAGAACTTATCTTGGCTGATACTTACCGTGATAGGATAGGGACAGGACATCATTTGGATGTATATTTTGTCCTCAAGTAACCAATATATGTGTGATTATACTTACCTTGTTATATAAGCAAATATTTTGAGTACATTTCTTCTGTTTCCCGTGTCAGGCATCAGTATACTGTATACTAACGATTTGGTGTATACAGTGTATCTAACAAGGCATGCTAGAGGTTTTAATAATATTTTATTTGTGTGTATATAGTTTTTCATATAGAAGAGTTTAAATAAAATTGTATTATTTTTGTATTTACCTCCCTGGTGTCTGCATAGCATATGCAGGATTTTGATACCATAGTATCTAATTTTGACTATTAGGTTGAGTGCACGCAAATGGGAACCTTTTTGTGATCATCTCTTGATCATCCTGTTAATATACAATCCCTTCCCTATGCACCACCACCCTCTGTACACTTAGGATTATTAAGGTAGAGCTGTGATTCTTCCCCTATTGTCGACTGTCCAGTACTAACCTTACACGTCCATATTTCCATCCAATTCTGCGTCTCATCTTCTTTATGCTGGTCTCGGATACAGTGAGATTGTGATTTTGCTGCAGAGTGTATTTGACCCTTAAGGCACTCTTCTCATCATTCTCTTCACTATTTTGTCGACCAGAAGAGTTGTCTCCCTACAGTGTACAGAAAAACAACAATCCGGTAAGTTACAGTGCAGTAGGCCACAAGTACAGCACATCATTTACAGTAAAAATAGTATAAAATTAGATAGATCTCCACAATATATAGTTCTATTAATATGCAGCAATATAAACAATAATAGATATACTGTATTATATACTGTAGTTATATAAATATACCGAAATAACAATAAAATGAGATAGATCTATACTATATAGTTCTATTAATAGGCAGCAATATAAACAATAATAGATATACTTTATTATATACTGTATGTTGCAGGGTACATGCAACTACACACGTGGGTTTCTTGCCAAGGCTTATTTATTTAGCCTTAACAGATATACAACACACAAAACAAAAATAGCTTTTCTTCGGCAAAAACAAAACAAAACAGTTTCTCTTTAGCAGACAGTGTGTAACTCAGGCAGCAATCCCTTTTCTAAGCAGGAGACAGACAGTTTATAATACAGTTACTTTGTTTATCAGACCTTGTATCAGGAAATCTCTTTAGCAGCAGCTTACTCTTCTCTCATCAACAACCAAGATCCATGTGTCTATAGCCTGGGTTTTAACACACCTTGATTAGGCAGCTGGGATCCAACTAATTGTCCTGAGGTTCCCAGCTGAAGTTAACCTAGTCAGTGCTGCACTGCAGACTAGACATAGGTTTTCCAGGCATATAACTGGTGGCTTTTATTTACCCTGTCACACTGTAGTTATATAAATATACCGAAATAACTATAAAATTAGATAGATCTACACAATGTATAGTTCTCTTAATATGCAGCAATATAAACAATAATAGATATACTGTATTATATACTGTAGATATATAAATATACCGAAATAACTATAAAATTAGATAGATCTACACAATATATAGTTCTATTAATATGCAGCAATATAAACAATAATAGATATACTGTATTATATAGTTATATAAATATACTTATGCGTTAGTTACCGTTGGTGTCCTCGTGCGTTGTTTGGTTTTTCCGTGTGCAATATAGCACACGGTGGTTGATGGCACAACGAGGCCAGAAGCAGCTAACCAGCGTTGGATATCTACAATTCGTTGCCCGCTCGTGTACATCTCCTTAATTCTCATGCTGAGATCCTTTGAAATCTTTTTAACAGGCATTGCTGCAAGTAGAAAGAAATACAAACACAAGAATGTATATTCGATGTTTAGTCGATGTGTATTCAATGTGCAGTGAATCCACAAAATGGATGGTGTATTTATACGTTAATGACTCACATTAGAGTATGCCCACTTTCAACACCTGTACCTGGTCGCCATGCATAAAAGGTTACACACTTTGCATAGACCACAACTCGATGATCTGTAACTGAACATGCCCTTGTCCAGATACTGCATTGTGCCATCTGCTTCATGGATCAACTCCGATTCTACGGACGCAGGAACCCACTCGCCTCTGCCGTGCCTATCACACAGAAAAAGCAAAAGGTGGAAGCCATTTCCAAGCCAAGGCCAAAGTGACAGGCTAAAGGCTAATAAAGAAAACCTTCTGCTGACCACAAAGGCTAAGGGTTTTAATACACGTAAGCCTTATTATGTCAAGAAGAAATTCTGTGATGTACACTCAAGGCAAAACAAATGGCAGCCAACCCATCGAACCCGCAGGCCACTTCCTCGATTACGCTTCGACGTCTCTGCCGCTGCTCTCCCAGAAATCTACGCCCATCTTCTCCACTACTCGTCCACGGCGCTGCCGCCGCTCTCCCGGAAACCCACAGCCCATCTTCTCCACTGCTCTTCGACGACGCTGCCGCTGGTGTCCCAGAAATCCACGGGTCACTTTCTCCATTACGCTTAGACGACTCTGCCGCTTCTCGCCCGGAAATCCACAGGTGGCTTTCTCCATCCCTCTTCGACGACGCTGCTGCTTCTCTCCCGGAAATCCACAGGTCACCTCCTCCATCCTCCTTCGACGATGCTGCTGCTTCTCTCCAGGGAATCACCATCCATCATTGCACCCATCCACCCAGATGTCCACAGCACTCCATGCACAAGAACCAGCTCGTTAGAACGCATGCTGAATGGGTTAAGTGTGGATATCTCCGGGAACTCTATGTCATGTTGACTTTATGGCAGGCTGTAATTTATACAATATATATATAAATATATATTTAACTGGGTTTGAACTGGGACGAGACTTAGATATTATAAAATATAATTTATTCCTTGATAAAGGTGAACACAACAGATATACAAATAACAGGCAAAATATGGACACTTACTTAAAATGGAAATGATGAAATAGTCATATCTGGACTGGCAGTTCACACAGCAATCTTCATAGTCATCAAGACACCAAAGACATGAAAGACCTCTGGCATGAAGACATTGCATAGCGTTTCTCTCAGCAATCAAGATGGTATAGAACAGACACAGGATAAAGGGTTGACCCCAGATTATATACCTTTTGTAACCCTATCCTTAACATTAAGTACAGGTGATTGGTTTTCAATTACCTCTAGCCACTCACTGACATGGGAACACATTTTGATCCATGCCCCCCTGCTAGTTGGCACATGCGCAGTAGCACGCTGGGGTCTCATTTCTGTAATCCCACATTTGCATAAAGAATGCCAGCTACTCTACCAAATGGAATATCTGGCAGGAAACCCTTTGTTGTAAGGTGTGAAATGGAACACTTATAGCCTGCTCTGGTTTGAGTCATCTCTGCCCTCCTGTAAACAGTGTAGGTGATAAACTCCTTTGAACAAGACTTAATTTCTAGACATTGGGACGCTTCTCTGATCATCTGCTACCTGATGGCCAAGTGAATTTCCTCTGATTTTTATCCATACCTTGGGACACAGTATTAAAGATAAAACACATACATATTAAAATATCCGGTTCCGTTGGGTCCAGCAGGTCCAAACTTCCCAGTTCTCAATGCCGGAACTGGGACACCCTATGGTCCAATTTGAGACTTGCTACGACCTTCGGAACCGGAGATACACAAATACACCTTAGAAAAAAGGGGGTCCTCTGGCGCGTTGCTCTGCTTGTGGCTCCACGGCGTTTAAAGCATATAAAATAAGGGAGAGAAGAGAGGGGACCACAGTAAGGGACCAACACAGTGGTTATACACAGCTCTTCGTTTGAATAAGGGGGGGGAGTAGGGGTGGTTAGAAGATCAGTGGAGGTTGAAAGATAATGCTGAATGAGAGGAGACACACTTGCATCAAAATGTCTAATATCTTGAGTTGTTGTACTCTTCTCTTTATATGAATGTATTTGTTGAGGGTGAGGAAAAGCCTCCTGGTATCCTCCTTAGAAAAAATAAAAGGGAAAAAAATAGTGCAATAAAATTTATTAACAGTTGAAAAAAAGAGATTTAACACTTACAAGCGGCCGATAATTTCACTCACACGTCACTGAGGAAGCATTGGCTAAACGCGTTTGATGTTTTTTGGCCACTACAAGCCACCGTAGTGAGGATTTGATTCCCCTGCTCTATCTGGCTCAGCGTCCCGCCGTCTGCGCATGCGCACGCGCAACGGAGCAGGGAGCTGAAATCTGTGTATGCTGAGGGGCAGGCAGCTCGAGGAGGACATAGCCTGTGCACGGGCTTTTGGAAACTCTCAGCACAGCCACCTACAGTGAAGACCAACACAGTAATCATCTGCCAACAGGGAAACAGCCAGGACAAACCACCCCAACCCAGGAAGGGACTCGTTGTGGAGTCTGGCAGCATCCCCTCTCTATGCCTGAAATTATCGGCCGCTTGTAAGTGTTAAATCTCTTTTTTTCAACTGTTAATTAATTTTATTGCACTATTTTTTTCCCTTTTATTTTTTGCTAAGGAGGATACCAGGAGGCTTTTCCTCACCCTCAACAAATACAGTCATATAAAGAGAAGAGTACAACAACTCAAGATATTAGACATTTTGATGTAAGTGTGTCTCCTCTCATTCAGCATTATCTTTCAACCTCCACTGATCTTCTAACCACCTCTACTCCCCCCCCCCTTATTCAAACGAAGAGCTGTGTATAACCACTGTGTTGGTCCCTTACTGTGGTTCCCTCTCTTCTCTCCCTTATTTTATATGCTTTAAACGCCGTGGAGCCACAAGCAGAGCAACGCGCCAGAGGACCCCCTTTTTTCTACCAGTATCTACACAGAGGTTGGTGAATCACCTCTGAGAGACTCAGGCTGCGGAACTGCATTGTACAAAGACTGAAGCTACATACTGAACAGTAGGATAACCCACTTTTGGCGCAACTTTTCTCTCTTTTACACAAATACACCTTAAACCGTTTCCTATTTTAATACAAAAACTCCGCTGTAAATTAAATCCCGGTTTTTCACTAAATCACCATTGAAAACAACGGGCTCCGCCGCCATAGACTTTCAATGGCAAACCGCCGCCGTTGGCGGCTACGGGAGTCCGCCGCCATAGACTTTCAACGGAGCGACACCGCCGTTGAAGTCAATGGGGGTTTTCCGCCATAGCCGGTCAATGGAGATTGGCCGCCATTAGAGTCTATGGGAAAAGTCCCGAACTTTCAAGGGGGTCCATACTCCGTCGGGTTGGTTCAAGTGGGTCAAGGATGGTTCTGCAGCGATGCCGGAGCAGTGACTACAGATACCCCAAACCCTGATCCTCTGGACCCTCCAGAACCGGAGCTATGGATTCCCAAATTTCGCTTTTTCACACTAGTCGATTTCTGGAGCTGTTTCTGCCGCCGCCATGGACCTATGGCGCAACCCCGCTCTTCTCGATTCGACCCCTTATCGGGGGTCGAGGATATGGGGACCCGGTTGTGGTCGAGTGGGGGGAGGTCTAGGAACTAGGGGAAAAAGAATTTTATTTCTATGTGCTCTAGAACTGTTTATTCCCACGCCACTGTCGTTGAACTTGACTGTTAAGTGAATCAAAGCACTCTATTGAAAATGTATCCGCTTTGCGGGTTTTGCGGTTTGGACGGCAGCCAACTCGTTCCGGAAAGCTCTTTTCGAGGATTCTCATTAAGTCAATGGCCCATTGACTTACAATGGGAAACCGCCACTCCTCCTCCGGACGCCATCGCTGGTCTTCTCAGGAAACAGGACCAAACAGCAAGATTCGCCATTGAACACATGGAGCCCAATGGCGGCCTATTGGGACCCTGCAAAATGGTGCCTGAAAAGGTGGGAAAATTACACAAAGGGCTATAATCACTAAACAACTATTAACCCTTGTGCTCCCAGAAGGATCCTAGTCGTGTGTGTGATGCAGACACGGATAATAACAATAAAACAGGGGCACAGTGGAATACACATTTTCAGTTATAACAAGGGTTACATCACATTTCTGGACCTCAGCCCAGTTAACCCCTTGTCTCCCTGGTGAGGTTAGAGGGTGGCCAATTGGAGTGTAACTCCTTTAATCCCAGGCCAAATCCTCCCCATCGTCACACTCTACTATGCTGGTAAAGATAGATCTGCTTTTAGAGACCATGCTAAATATGGATCAACGGATGGAGAAGATGGATCTAGAATTGAAAGATAGAGACTGACATAGCGGGGATGCATAATTTGCTAAGTGTCATGCCCCTGTATCCCCGACGCCGGAGCAGGAGGGTGGCATAGATGTGATGAATGGACAACTTTCGACCGCCTTCCAACACCAAGCGCACCCCCTTCCACCAAACTAATTTGTGTACATGTATGCCGTTGAGAGGAGGATAACATGACAACCCGTCAAGACCATGCCAGGAGAAAACACAGCGACCCAGACAGGAGGAAAGCTTCTCCCATACAACCAACCCTCGCCCGCCACAGCCACACCCGCTCACGAAGAGATCACCGCTCCCAGAACCCAACCTACATACGCTTGCATCGATACGGCTGCCCGACATCTACTGTGCGAGCTGCCACCGGCACTCAGGAGAAGATAGGTTGTTTGGTGTTGCTGGTTATCCCAGAAGTATGACATGTTAATTTTTAAGCACCACATGTCTTTCTTGGTGTACTGCGGGTGGGCCAAAAATGTCAACTACGAAGGAAATCGCGAAAAAAGGGCGCTTCCTGAAAATTTAAGACTGACTATTGTGGAGGAATTGCGGCGCTATTTTTCAATTTCAGATCCTTTAATGAAAATCGTTCGAGACTCCATTAATGGCATTTTGCGCCATTTTGCGGCATTTTGCACCTGGAAGGACAATCTGGTGGGATCGAATTTGCGTGACTGTTCAACTGTTGTTTATTTTTTGTAAATGTTTTTGTACAGTAAATGTTTTGACTTTCTGTACTTTAATAAAGGAGATGTTGCGTTTTTAAATTTTATGAATAAAGAATTTTTTTTAATTACACCATACTGTTGTGCTGTACATGTTTTGACTTTCTGTAGTTTAATAAAGGAGATGTTGCGACTTCCGGTGACGTCATCCAAGATGGTGGGTAGTCAGGAGCTCTGAGAACCTCACGCATATAAAAAGACCAAGAAAAGACTTCCCCCCCCCCCCCCCCCCCGAAACTAACCGCAATAGTCTCAACGACGCGCCTGAACCTCACAGCATCCCCAGAAGGCAAAAGCGCCAGCCTCTACTAGCGTCCCGAAATTTTTCCAGCCGCACAAAAACGCGGCCCCCGAGCATGCAGGGACCTCAAGATGGCGCCGGACACCACGCGGCTGCGTCCCCGCACGAGAGGGAGACACGCAGGCAGCGGAACCGCCCTAGAAGGGAAATCACGCGCACCTATCTGAGGAACTCCTCTCTAATATGCACGATAGGCTACATAAAACCCTCAAGCAGGACCTCAGGGAAATGGTTGACGGGCCTACGAGAAATGATACCCTCACACAAAGAGCTGACGATCTAGTAGAGAGAAGTTGAAGAATCGTTGCAAGCTCAAGCGGCGGCAGATGATGAGATCATGCGCCTGGGTGAGGAGGTCAGACTCCTGAAGGACAGCATAGAAGATCAGGAGAACCGGGACCGGAGGCAGAACCTCAGGATTCGGAATGTCCCGGAAACGGTTTCCCCTGAAGCATAAAATTTACGTGACTGACCCATTACACCCTGGCAAGGACTGTATAAAGAGAGACTAGAAAATAGATCGGACACGCGCACTGGGCCCCCCGTCTCGAATGATCCAAAACGAAGGCGGACATTATAGTCGCCTCCATAGCTACTTCCACAAAGAGAGGTATTACGGCGAGCAGAGAGGCGACAATTTGACTTTTCAAAATGAGCCGTACAAATATTCAGTGACCCTCGCCAAGATCACAATTGACGCCGCGAGAACTCAAACCACTCACCCAAATACTGGGGAAAACAACATACCCTACTCGTGGGGATATTCCATTCCGCTGTCGTAAGACAGAGGCGGGAAGCAGAGATCCATCCAGACTGCCAGAAGAAATGCAAGGATGTTCGCCCGCGAACTAGCCTCCGACGTTGCCACCTAAGCACGAACAACACGCGGAGGGAAACCACGAGAAGCAGCCAGGAGCGAGACCCATCAGAGCGTCGTGTAAGATGGTGCCGCCGCAGGAGCAACAACCTGATCGCCCGGAGGAGAAGCCCTCGACCCAGAGCCCTTACCCGAAGGGAGACATGGAGAAAAACAGCGTGTCTACGCAGTCCGTTTAGTTGTTTGTTCTACAACCAGTTGACAAAAGAGTCCCAGCACCCCATGGCTCGGTTTGTGGAGCAAGATGTGCACCCCCACAAGCAGCATAGGCGGAGTTGAGAAGAGCGGAGGGGAGAGACGGAGCTGAGGAGAGCGGGAAACTGACACCTGGTGGCCTTGCCGGCCAAGCCCCGCTGGGAACTTCCTCGACCTACCGTGGACATCACCCAGACACAGTTTGATGCGCCCCCACTCCAGATAAACGTTATAATCTGGTCCGCGTGGAGAATAGCTAGCTGCCCCCCCCCCAATCAGACTGATACAGAACCCGTTTACCCCTTTGAGACTGTTTAAGCGCTTTTTTCCTGTGCTGGGAACTTACCACTCACCCACCCACCTTGTTTATGGGCAGCTTACATCCCTGTTGAAACCCAGGTTGTAGCTATGTTAAAGCCCCCTTAATGTCAACTACAATAGCTATACGATGGACACAACCCCCCCACCCTTCCCACCTCAACCTCCCCCCCCCTCAACCCGACCCCCCCCCCACACCGCCTCGACAGCTCAACCCCCCCCGACGCGCACCAGCACCCCCCAGGGCCACCATCGGACGACAGAAGCAGCAGCCCAATACAGGTTGAAAAACCAGGTAGTTGCGCATGCAACCAGTGAAGCCAACCCCCCCACAAGCACAACACCGAAAAAGTACCAAACAACCAAAGAGAGAGAGGCCCATGCAACGAACAGCAAGGAAACAATAACGAGGAAAAAATGACAAAAACCTAACAAACAACCAGTAGAAAGGAAGCCAATCCCACAAATCGAGCCCCCGGGGTTGTCAATTAGACGAGGGTCACCCACCATCCCCCCTAACCCACTCCACCCCTACACGGCCCAGTTGCCCAACCCCCCCAGCCCGCGATCCTCCGTTACAACAGTGGTTTCGCAATAATCCCCCAACGGACCTATCCACAATCACCCCTTTCCCCCCCCCATTTATACCCCAGACCCCCCACCCCCCCCTCCACACCCCCCCCCACCCCAAGCCCCCAACCCCGGATATTTAGACACGAGGGGGCGAACCTCCACCACCAAAGATCCCCAACTCACTACACGCAAATAGAAGCTGAGACGTCACTTCATACAAGTCGTCCAATCACGATGTGTAGTGTCCGCCGTAGATAACCGGTACACGTACATAACAAAATGACGCGCACAGCACGACACCAAAATACCTCCAGTTGCCTCTTCCTCACCGCCATCCCCTTTCCTCCCACAATCCCCAGCAGGCCCCCCCTGCCCGCCCCCCCCACGTGATACCACCGCCAAAATACACCCCCACTCCCCCGAAGTACCCTGCCCAATCACCTCCGCCCCCCCCCCCCCCCCCCCGGATATGATGAACCCACAGCCACACCATCAAGGTTCCAACATATCCGCAAGCAACAAAGCTCGAGACCCCCCTGATTTTGTAAACGGTCTATTTGTAATGCCCAAGGTGTTATACCAATGGGAATATCTGGTATCTAATGTAGAGTGGTGTATATGTATAGGGTAGTATGTGATTCAAAGCTAGCTGCCAAAACACTAACCGCAACCTCACCACTGCATGTAACCTATTCACCCTACCCAGCAGTACCAATTCCACTCGAATAAACGGCCCCACCACACCAAATCACCCCCCCCCCCCCCCTAACCCCCCCCCCATTACAGAACCACCCGCACCAAGCATCACTTACCTGTTACTCGGCAAAGAATACCCCATAGACGCGCTACCTTACGAGTCCACAATGAAAAACAGAGAGCGGAACAGCACCCCGAGTTGGCCGGCATAACCCGGAGAAACCGCTACGCACTAGAATGAGCAAAAAAAAGACGAAGACAGAACACGAAGGGGTGAAAGTGCAGCCAGGAGAGAAACACAAAACACGGACACTACACACCAGTAAAGAGCCAACTCACAAGCACCCGCAGAAACACGAGCCACCGCACAGGGAAACAGGGAGTCAAGACCACCCACCTAGAACAAATAGTGAAAAGCACACCCAACAAATAACAACCCACCAAAAAAGAAAATATGAAAAAACAACCCCAAAACACCCCCTACCCTTTCCCCCCCCCCCCCCCACTATACAATTTCCAAGAGCAGTTATTATGGTGTTTGGAACAGTGTCATATCGCCGCTATTACATAATTCCACTGAAACCACCTTTGGTACAATTATGATTATGCTTTTATGGTTTAGAACCATTACTTGACGTGAAGAACTGTACCTCTTTCCTTTTGTTTCCAGAAATATAATGTGACGCGGGACACAAACACTGCCAAGTTTCTAAGCAAGGCACCGTTGAGCAATGCTAACAGTCCCTCTCTCCATCGTCATTCCCCCACCCATTTCACACTCTCGCCACAACCTTATTAGCCGCGTCCTCGCCCCACCGCCACCCCAGTTTTATGTTATGGCACATGAACACCATCTTTTTCCTCCTCTCCCCCAAAACTTCAATAGGCACCTTTTATCAAGTTCACAGACTCCTTCCTTTTTTCCTTTACCCCGGCCGTCCCCCCCCTTGGTTTATCACCATTTTATTGGTACACTTATCTTAGAAGTAAGAACCACCAACAGTTCGTCACATTATTTTACGTTCGCACATACAAGAATTGACAGCCTTTTTCCCGATAGATAATAACCACGATACATTCCGATAATTAAAATGACGGTTTCATCTGAGAAGCGATAACTCCGTCAATAGCATACAATACCCCTGCAGGGATTATGATACCCTACAAATTTAGGTGACGCGGAACTAGGAGCGATAGAAGATTTGACGAGTCGGGATGGGTCCTCACATCTATCACCCCCTTATATGACTTAAAATCACAAGAAAAGCAAAACCGAAGAAGAACGAAAATCTACCAAGAATTCCCCACCCCCCCTTTTTCCCCACCCCTCCCCCCCCCCCCCCCCCCCCCCCTCCCCCCATCTTTACAGCGCACCCCCCCTCCCTCTCCCCCAACCACTTTCCCAGTCATGTATGGAAACCTAAGGGGGTGACTGAGGAATTTCTGAGGGGATAAATAAAAACAACCAAAAGAACAAGAGGGTTCCTCAAGCCCACAACCCCCACCAACTGCAATTTCGGATTGCTTGATGAACACTCGAAAGTCCACTGGATGGCATTATGCCAAAGCCGGTCGCCCAACGGACCAGGCAAATACCTGGTAGCGTTTCATGTCAAGAACATCTCTCTTCCCGGCTCTCTCTACCTCGTTAATATTCCTGTCCACACAAGGTGTTGTAGGGGGTGGTCGGCGTTTCGCGTCCCTACCCCCCCACTCCCCCCCACATCCCCTTACCCCCCACACTCTCGGACCATTCAGTAAACCTTTAACAAACTACAATTTTTCTACCTTTACAAAGTTTTGCCAGGGCCTACAGAAACTCTTGAGCAAATCTAGAACAGGGGCCCCCCAAGAGGGAAGGGCAGGCTCTTAACCTACCCACACAACCACAAAAGTCACATCACCTGGTTCTAACGACCCCAGTGAGCGATAGTTCGCTCTCTAACGTCATAGGACATCCCAAACTTATATTATATAGGAGTTAGAAAAAGGTAGGCTCTTTTGCCTCCAAGACATGAAGCTAGGACGGGGGAGAAATCGTATCTCTACAAGACGGGAAACCCATTAATATCAAGACCCCCCAACTCATTTGTACAATTAAAAGGGTTTTCCAACATGCTTTTTTCGCATATTTAGTAGTTAAATATTAGCGGGGGGAGTGGCTATACTAATAAGACAAGATACTCTAATTAAATTCAGTGTCAAAACGACCATGGATCCCACCGAGAGGCGTAGATTTCTTGTGGTACTACTGGACTCTCTCAGCTGGATCGAAATCGCTATAGATCAATCGTATATGCCCCAAAACGAAAAATCAAACGAATTTTCTGAACCTGAACAACCGTGTGGGGCATAGACACTCCTCCGGGATATATGTTCAGCAGTTATGCATTTAGTGGGATGGAGACCTAAACATCTGTCTTTTACTCAAGCGAGACAGATCAATCCACATTGGGGGTCCACCCCCGTCACAACCCACTCCCCCACCATTTCCTAACCTCCGCCGGGACAAAAGGTTCTCATGGGGACATAGTGGCACGAGTTATCAGTGGTGGACAGTTTTCTGCCGGGTAGCATCTTCATTTCAACCTCAGAGCCAGAGAGATTATACCTTTTTTTACTCTGGCATCCTCACCAGCACCCTACTCGCGCTATCCCATCAGAATCAACTCTTTCTGCTGACCAAGCAAAATCTAGAGGCAGACGAAATAGACTTCGGCCCCATCACGTGCGTAAGACCATGGTGCCCCAATCACTGACTTATCCCACCACCATGTTCGAAATAGAACAACATCATTCTCCGGAGCTTGCATGACTTTCACTATTGCCCCAACACCCTCGAGATAGATGCTGACGTTATGAGCTTCAGAGCCCCCTCACATTACTCCACAGAGACTAATTTCTCTTCCACTCAGGGTCGGTGTTCATCTCCAGCTGATACTATGGGAGCCCATAGGCGGACAATTAGAGGCCAAAACAACTTTTACTCTCATCTGTCCCTTTCCCATAGGAAAAACAATGAAGCACAAAAACAAAAACCTGATTTTGGGAACTTACTGATTTTACTATCACTTAAACTTTTGTTAGCAATCCGTCTATTCATAAAGCCCATTGCAAAAAATCTATAAAGCTTACACATATAGCAGACAAAAGATTTTCTCAAGCAGATTCTACCAACTGGAAAAAGTTAAAAAGCCCTTAATGGATGCTACTCAAAAATTTATTATGATAAGGGTGTAACAAGGCGGACCAACTCTTGGCAGCAGATTAAGACGGCATCCAAAAATGGTCCCCAAATCAACCAGCGAAATAAGAAGGGGTTTTTTTCTGAGCGAAACACATTTTTTCATCTTTTAGCCCACATTAAAAAACATAGCGGCGGGAGTTCAAAAATATTATACAGAGAACTTAATCTTACGACCTACAAATGGTGATTCAGCACCAAAAGCATCAGAAGCGATCAAAACATATACTAGATAAATGCCAACTCACTACCCTGTTCATTTTCTGAAGAGGCAATGAGTACTCATGCGGAGATCACTTTTGAAAGAAGAATTGGAACGAGCGGTAAAGCACTAAAAGATATCCAAGTCTCCTGCCCTGATGGCTCCACAAATGTCTATTTAGAGGATTCTGTGCCAATACTTATCACGCATCTACTAAAAAGTCAATATTTTCATCGGATGCGGAAATGCGACCCCACCCTCTATTTGGTCCTAGACAACTAGCAATAATTCATAAGGAGGCAAGGACCCGATCCGCAGTGGAGCTCGGTCCATCTCCCTTCCACAGGACCCAATTTTATTAATAGCAAAATTTTGGCCCCAAAGATTAAATCCACATTCTACCGAGATCTATGATTCACATTCGACATAGCTCGGATTTGTGGAAGTCACTAAGCATCGGAAAAACACACGAAAATAATTAATATTTCGAGCATCATTACACATTACAGGTTGAATATTCAAAGCAATAGGACTCCGACTAGAAGCAGAGCATAGGCGTTCGATAGAATCTGTACCCCCTCGGCTATATTAGAATCAACCATGCGTAAATTTGGCTATGACGTACCGCCCAGATCGTAGACACCGGGTTCGTCGGCCGTCAGACTTTACCTTCAACGATCCTCTAATATCCCCTCCCCCGCCTCCACAGTCTACTACGGTTTTTGCTTTTAAAACTCAACAGAAGTAATGCCCCGAGCTTGGTTACATCCAACCGGCCACGATGCAAGGGCCCGTTTTTGGGACCACTTGCTTCCCCTCTCCTTCCTCTTTCGCATAACTATAGAACCCCATTGGCGGTACAATTTCGTCGAATACAACGTGAGAGATTACAGGCGATGAGGAGACTTGGGCCTGTAAGCCACACACCTTACAAAATATCCTCTTCTGCGGACATGGTGCACTTTACTATAATGACCTAACGCGTTACAAGACATCACATTTCACATCCCCAACCCAAACTTACAAAAAGAGCTTCTAGACTTCGGCAGCTATATAGGTTATAATAATAATAACTTGATACCGTCTCGCAAGCTATGAACTCAACCCTGCCAGATCAGAGATGAAACCTCCTTTTTTAAACTACATTTTACTCTCGATGGGCCTCCTACCATATCAAATATTGGGACGTACGATATAGGTGGGAACTACCATTCGTATACCCATACAATTACCCGGCCCTTATTTTCGGAAAATTAAAAACTTAGACTAGAAAAATGGGGGGCATACCAAAAGTCATGGTGGGGACTGATCTCGGTCGAACATGAACATACTCTCCCAGATTAATATCACTTCCAGGCACTCCTGCTGGACGCTTCCACGGCGGTTTAAAGCATATAAAATAAGAGGAGAGAAGAGAGGGGACCACAGTAAAGGACCAACACGTGGTTATACACAGCTCTTCGTTTGAATAAGGGGGGGGGGGGGAGTAGGGGTGGTTAGAAGATCAGTGGAGGTTGAAAGATAATGCTGAATGGCCAAAAAACGTCAAACGCGTTTCGCCAATACACGTCACTGAGGAAGTATTGGCAAAACGCGTTTGACGTTTTTTGGCCACTACAAGCCACCGTAGTTAGGATTTGATTCCCCTGCTCTATCTGGCTCAGCGTCCCGCCGTCCTGCGCATCGCACGCGCAACGGAGCAGGGAGCTGAAATCTGTGTATGCTGAGGGGCAGGCAGCTCGAGGAGGACTAGCCTGTGCACGGGCTTTTGGAAACTCTCAGCACAGCCACCTACAGTAAGACCAACACCAGTAGTAATCATCTGCCAACAGGGAAACAGCCAGGACAAACACCCCAACCCAGGAAGGGACTCGTTGTGGAGTTGGCAGCATTCTCTCTATGCTGAAATTATCGGCCTCTTTAGGATACCAGGGGCTTTTCTCACCCTCAAACAAATACAGTCAATAAAAGAGAAGAGTACACAACTCAAGATATAGACATTTTGATGAAGTGTTGTCTCCCTCATTCGACATTATCTTTCAACCTCCACTATCTTCTAACCACTCCTACTCCCCCTCCCCCCTTATTCAAACGAAGAAGCTGTGTATAACCACTGTGTTTGGTCCCTACTCTGTGGTCCCCTCTCTTCTCTCCCTTATTTTATATGCTTTAAACGCCATGGAGCCACAAGCAGAGCAACGCGCCAGAGGACCCCCTTTTTTCTACTAGTTGAAACTTCTGGCAGATCTAAATTTAGGATGGCAGAAAGATACCCTCAAAAATTCATCAGAATCGGTCAAGGCGTTCGGCCTGTGGAGAGAGAACACAAACCAAAAAAATAGACAAAAACAACACACACTCAAAGTGGCCACAAAGTCTAGTTAATGTCATCGTTTCACTCGCTCATCCAATCAGATTAATTTGGAATTAAATGATTCTCTCCTCTCCCAGCAAAGTCAACAATAAAAGATACTTTAACTGGGACAGTGATGAGTAGGAGATAAGACACACCTTGAAAAGGTGGGCACTCATGGAACATTGTAACTTTAAAAAGTGGGATTTTAGAATTCCTAAAGCAGAATTCATCCACAGAGGTGTTAAATCGGTAACACGTGAATTTTCATATTTCCTATCTCCATGACCTCTTGAAGAGCCTAGTAGTATTAATTTATAATGTATTAAGTTATCTGTTTTATTCCGTTTTAATTTGTAAAACTGTCCCCATTTACAAATTGTATGTTTTTGCAATCTTTCTTTTCTGTAACAAGCACTGTACGCTTTTTGTAATATTACATTTTAGATTTAATAAGTACTGTTGTGCCTTTTTGAAGAGATTGACCGCAGTTCTGGCAAATTGGGTTTTGTTTTAATTACATCATTTCCTAGTATAAGGGGGACGAGGGCTCCTGAGGTTTACAGCCCTTAAATGAATCCAGGTGGTGGCAGTGTACTGCACCGACACACTTTATTCGAGCAAATACCCGGTATGTACCTGGCAGATACCTGGAATGCGCCGCTCCTCACCTCTGACAAGCCCCGTTGCATTTGCCTTCCCAGCCTGGGTTCATGCCTGGCTGATGGGCGGCTGATCTGTTAAATGATAATGATTAGGATTTAATAGGCTGCAATGCTTCGCGTGTCTACCAGATGGCATAAATTCATGAATTGTAATGCAGTATATATATATATACTGTGCAGTATTGCAGCCAGCTGGAATAAAATGCTTCAATCCCTGCCTGGAAAATAACTCAATGCACTCGGGCAGAAAACAGTCACAAACCTCAATACACCCGGGTATACCCGAATTCGTGGGACTAGCCGAGCTCTAATAAAGTGTGTCGCCAGTGTAAATGAGGGTTTTATGGATAGGAGTACTCATTTTTGATGCTCCAGGGGGTGGTGAGACAACTGGAGAGCTTGTTTTTATTAACCTCTTTCACACCACCCACTGTCTAGGTAGAGTATACAGACCTCCTCCTCATCCTAGTTGGCCAAGGGTCGATCCCACAAATGTAAAGGATAACAGGGACAAGTCCTTAGGTGTTCCAACTACTTCCTGGGGGGGGGGGGGGGAGGTGGAGAGGTGGAAAGTTCTTTCACAGGTGCCACCAGTGGGCTGGAGCTCCTACTACCTGCTCCCCTGACTCTCCCTGAATAATAGGGCTGATGCTGTTCCTTTCTCATCTCCGGTCAGGCCATCCTGGGACTCCCGAGCAGTCTCCATCTGGGCAGAGGCATTTGACTCCAGCTCTGTCTTCCCAGCGGTTGATGGACTCTCTACCTTGGCGGATGCTGTCAGCTCACCTGGTGCAGAGGAGCACAGAGACTGGGATTTCTCTTTAGCCAGGACTGGCATTTCCAAAGCTTTTGCCTCCTGCCCACGATAAGTGATTTCCCAGACTTAGGGTAGAATCTTAACTCCAGAGATCTTGCTCCCTGAATTGGAGTTGAGGGGTTGGGGTCACACCATTGGAGACTCCTCAGTCTAGTTAGCAGTGTCTCGATCGATGTCTGCTGACCCAGTCATCTGGAGGTACAGTAGCTGGCATTCTGGACAGCAGGACCCCTGGTACAGGGTACCTC